>JAUYWV010165144.1:0-18152 GCA_032274565.1 Nematoplana nigrocapitula
GCACCGAAAGTATCACCGCGGAATGTACCGGGAAGGTCATTGGGTTTTGGGTTTGATCGAAAGGGATAGCAAGAATTATGTGATGGTGCCTGTAGAGAATCGAATTGCAGCAACCCTACTTCCGATAATCAAAAGGCATATCCTACCAGGTATGAGGATTCTTACAGATGGCTGACGTGCCTATGTGGCTCTCCAGAATCATCAGGTGGTGAATCATACATTGCATTTTGTGGACCCGAACGACCCGACACTCCATGGGGGAATTGCAAAACAAAATTCCATGCAATGGACGGTTTATTCTATTAATATTTCCAAGAATTTATTTGGAGAAGTGTCCATCCAAATAATCAATTCTGAAACATCCTATACTGGATAAGGCATTATGATATTTAATTTGTTATGTTTATGATTCTATTTTTATTTCTAATATATTTTTTTGGAATGTACATGTTCGTTTCTATTTAAAAAATATATATAATAATTTAACGAGGGAAACTAGAGGATCACCTAAATAATTATAAAGTAATAAATTGTGCAATTAATAAAGTAGAATATCATAAACTTATTTTGAATAACTTATTTGCCATTAAGATTAATTACAGTTGTGCACCTGAATTAATTTTTTTCTTCAATCAAACAAAAAAATCTTTATCGCCATGGATATAATTATGAATAGTATTAAAAAGAAATTATTCATAATGTTGCAAGGATGCTATAGCGAAGTAGCTAACTTTCAAGGGAAGAAATTGCTTCATTAACTTACGAGAATAGATAAGTTAGTCGGAAAATTACTGATGATTAATCATGAAATTTGGTATGATTAATATGCCAATCAGATTCTGGGTAAAATTAAATTTAGTACGATATACCAATCAGTTTCTGGGTAAAATTAAATTTAGTACGATATACCAATCAGTTTCTGGGTAAAATTCTGGTTTCCAAATAAAATGATCAAAGATCTGCCACTGCTAGAGAGGATTTTGGAAGGGCCACATCTATATGTTGTCATGTTGTAATATTTCAATCAGCTAAAATATCTAAATATGTTCCTTTTTATTATTTAAATTACCATTTTGAAGTCCCATATGTATATATATATATTTTTTTTGTTCTCTATATATGTCAACAATTTTATATTATGAAAATTGTTTTTTAGAATATTTTTAAGTGTGTCATTACTAATCTATACCTATTCAATTTCATTTTGTGAACTTTTTCTCATTTTTATAGCGTGAGACCCATTACTAATTTTATGACAAAATCTCACAGGATTTAATTTAGAGTAATAAAATCATTGTTTGCAGGTGTAAAGATAAAAAGAAAAGCAGTATTTAATAGATAAGGACTGGCACATGGCCAATTTATGACTCTTTAACAGTATCTTCGATCGTAAAGCGCAAAAACAGTGAAAGTATAGGCAATTGTTTGTTGTAGATTAGTACATATTAGAAATAAAAAGTAGCATAATTAAGATGTTTAATTCACTGAATATGGAGGATAATTATTGGATATGTATTGTCATCACTCATCATCACAGAAACTATGCAGGCTTGTAGGCAGATTTATAATAGGGAGGATCATTTGGGGGGGGGGGGGCTAGATTTATTTTTAAACAATAGTGAAAAGATAAGTAAACAACATTGACTATTTTAACTTCAGATAATTTAATAAATTTTCAGCATTCTCGCTATATCCATATTACAAAATTAATTACTTCATAGAAATTTAAAATATTTTAAAACTAATAATCTATTGACAGTAAACCTCGTCAACAGATAGTTATTCCTTTATTAAAGAAAATGGGGTATGTTTACCACACATTTCAACAAGAGATTATCTAAATGAAAATTTAGAGTAACGATGGATTGGTCAATCTGTATAGCATAAATACATAGATATTATATAGAGAGGTCATAGGATATCCATAATTTGTGGTATAACATTAAATTTTATATTACAGTACTCCATCCATCATCCCTGTTGATTGTAGGTTTCATTTTATATATCCAACAGGCTTCCTTGATTTTCCTGTCTACAAAGCCCTCTTTTTTGATAAGCATTTTTGAATGTATATCGCTATCTTTTATTATTTATTTTGTAATATGGCGAGAATGCCGAAAATGTATTAAACTATCTCAAGTTAAAATAGTCATTGTTATTTACTTTATTTTTCACTATGTTCAATAAACTTCATTCTCCCCATAATTAAATTAAATTAAACAATGTATATAGTTGCAGTTAATTTTGGGGTCCCACAATTAATTTGGGAGGAGGGCACACCACCTCCCCCCCTGGCTACGGACTAGAAACCAAAGATATAATTATCTCTGCTTGAAAAAACACTAGAGTGTATAAACGGAAAAGGTGAAAGGGCTAATTAATCATATTTAAGGGTACACAAAAACATACTAGTGCAACTTTTACAGGCCAGGTTTTAATTTGCAATTTTAAATAGATTTCAATTACATGAGACTTAATTACAATTAGGAACTTTCCCCTTCATGACCTTTAATAAAAGACAAGGAGAAAAATGGCTCCATACCTCCCCTCTCTAGCAGTGGCGGATCTTGATCATTTTATTTGGAAACCAGAATTTTACCCAGAAACTGATTGGCATATTGTACCAAATTTAACGATTGATCATCAGCAATTTTCTAACTGACTTATTGATTCTTGGAAGTTAATGAGGCAACTTCTCCCTTGAAAGTCAGCTACTTCTCTATAGCATTCCTGCAACATTATGAATTAATTCTTTTTAATAACTATTCATAATTATACCCATGGTGATAAAAAGTTTTATTTTGTTTGATTGAAGAAAAAAATAAAATCAGGCGCATAATTCAACTGTAATTAATGGCAAATAAACTAATCGAAATGAATTTGATATTCTACTTTATTAATTGCACAATTTATTACTTTATAACTATTTAAAAGTGGGACCATTTATTATCAGTCAGTGGGCCGTTTAATACCTATATACGCCCTACCATTTATTACCTATACTCATTGCTCATTTCATGGCTGACTGGGCTGTTTATTACCTACTGTCAGATAGTTTGCTAACTACCTAGTACTAGTAGTAATAGTAGTCATAGGTAACTCTATCCCAAAGCCATGTGTGAAGGGAGTTTGCTACCCAGCTTTATAGGCTAGCTAATCTCTGCCCCCTACCGATTTTGGATTATTTACAGGATTTGATGGATGCATCAAATGCAAAATCAAACTTGCACTAATCTCAATGTGCAGAATTTAAGAATTATGATTTATAAACTTTGTACTCAGAATTTAAGAATGATGATTGAAAATCTCAGGGCGCAGCAAGGTAAACCAATAAATTAATTAAAATCTTTAAAGTTTAAATAATTTCTATTAATAAATAACCTCACTTAGAAATTAAAAAAATATAATTAGTCTTTAGATTTAAAAGGTTTATGATTCAAATTATTTTCATTAATAAGTAAATTATTTTTAAATTTAATAAATAGCTTTTACTATTTAAAATATCAATATTTGATATTCACTTTTTAAATAGTAAAAGCTATTTATTTGTAATTTATTATGATACTGATTCTGAATATAACTCTCTTAAAGGGTGGACTAGAGACTATTGTTGAGTCAGCTTATTCTATAATGAGGCACCAAAAGATAGATAGCAGACAGAACAACAAGGTTCTAGAAGTTTGAACCAAAATCGATTGGAATCTTCCTAGTCCAACTTCTATGACTGAATGTATGGGCAAAGTTGCCAAAGTTTTTATAGACTGCAAAAGACATTTGAAGGGACATGGGTACCTGATTCTAAAAAGAAATGATATTAGAACAGTTAGTAAATAAGAAGTATCGAAATTAACCAATAGACATAAAAATGTTATGTGGCATATTTATATTTTTTAATCCTCGGTTTATAATATATATATATTCTCAGCTATAATTAAGTACACAGAAAATTATTTGAAATTAAACTTTATTTTTTCTCTATATATGATAAACAGATATGTGCTTACATAACTGGATGTGTGTAATAATATTAGTCTTTCCTAGATATGAAATAATAAATAGTTGCATTGTTTAAGAATTTATTTTGGATAACAATAAGATAACTGCCCCATCTAATCAATGTGAACAATAAAAAATGTATAGTATACCATATGGTAGTATTACTTAGTTATAAAATTGGCCCTTTTGATATCTGGAAAAATATTTTTCAGGGAAAATGATTCTGAGAAATGCACATAATATAGTCACATCTTGAAAATATACAACAGTTTGTCCAGATTCTTCCTTAGGCAACTATTGCTCAAATTTGGCTTCACATTTGTAAAATATTTTGCAATACATGCATTTAGGGCTTTCACACTTATAGTAGGTTCAACAATTATCTATTTACAATATTTTGTCATTTTGTCATCCCACTCATATGCTGCCCTTTAAACCCAAAATAGTTTCCTTCACCATGTTTTACTATCGTGTAAGCAGTTAATTTAATAATTTTCAATAAACAGACCAATTCAATATAATCTTCAGCTTTTTTTGACCATTTATTGTATGGTCTTGATGCATTTTCTGCATTTCTACATTGATAATTAAATGATTAATTTGAAAATTGAATTCTTGTGGTTAGATTTGCATTACAAAATCAATACATTATTTTGTGAAGTAGATATCTGATTTACATAATTGATTTTTTTAAATTTTTTGTACAAACAGGTTTCCAAATACATAGATCTGCTATCAGAGTCCATGTCTCTCACAGGCATACTGAAATTTGAAATGATTAAGTGGTACATTAGTCATGAGCATAATGTTTTTGTCACTCCATATGGTCTTCAGCTTTGTCAGTGCTGCTTCTGTCTATGCATGGCTTTTGATCACTTCAGGCATTGATATATGATTGCTTCCAGGTATTTGTAGCTATGGAATATTTTCAACTTCTCACCATTGTCCTTGAGGTTAGGTTATAGTAGTTGTCACTCACTCAACCACTTGCTATTTCTGTCAAACATAATACCATGTAGCATTTCATTAATAATGAAATCATGCTTGTGATTAGTCAAACGAAGATTTTGAATTTAATCAACTATTTTTGGATGAGAAGAAGGTATAGAATGTGAAAAATACTTTGTTAAGTATAGTGTTATAGTTAAAGTAATGCATTTCCATCTAATTTATATAGCATTTTGCTATATATACTGTAAAGCAATGTAACCAACAACATTCATGAAATGTAATGACATGATTACTCATTCTATTATTGAGGATTAGTATACAAGTCTTGTTTTAGATGTCGCAGTACACCAAGTCAATAGTAAAAAGTTATTCAATGGAAAGAACTATACTTCATTGTGCTTTGTCTAGTCCCTGTTTAGTTTATCACCCATTAGGTTTTGTTATATAATATGATGTAAACCCCTGAACGCAAACTAATATAAAAACCACTATGAAATATATTTAAAACACACATTTTGTAACCAACTGGCTACATGCATAAATATCTTTCCTATACATTCAGATTTTTCTTTATTAAATATCAAAAGTTTGCTGTTCAGTGAAACAAACTGCAGTTATAAATGTTCTTGCAAATTTTTAACTATGGATAAATGTGATGCTTTTTCATGTTTTCCCCAATAATTGTCAAAGAAAAAAAAGATAGTCACTGTAAAACTTTTTGTTTCTATTGCTTAAAACCCAATTTGATTGTGGTTATATTTAATTGGTTAAACACGTTATAAAATTGAAGAAGGAAGGAAACACCAGAAAACATTTTGAATATATAGTTGTAATTGTGAACTAGTACATATTAAACTGCTCAGATGCCAAATACACCCTGTATTAACTGCTGTAATCTGATTCTGATGAGCATGTTAAATGTATTCTGCAATAGGCAAATGTCAACTACCAGGTAGATAAGGGACATTGTAGTCTGGCAGGTCAGAATTCTTAGGTATATTATAAGGAAAGATGGGTTGGCGGTCCTGGTGTTTGGTGGGATGTTGTGCTCCGGTCTGGTTGAGGAACTTCATGCAGTGGATCTGGTTTCAATTGTCAGAAGAGTGCAGGGGAGACAGGAAGGGTATGGGATAGCCATTGTCATAATCTGACATGGCACTTTGATGGAATGATTAAGATGTTATAATTTGTCAAAATGTGCTAAAAATTCCGTTTAGCTATTTATTTTTAAAGACTGCTAAGATACACACGAGGGGTAATTAATTAATGTAATTTGTAGTTGGAATATAATGAATGCTTGACAACATATTTGAAATATAGTTAATTATGTTGCTCTGGTTTTTCAGCAGCTAATCCAACATGTCTACCCGTACAAATGCACGAATGCAACGTGACCGCCAACAAGTGTTGGAAAGGGAGAGGCAGCAGCAGCAACAAAAACAGCCTCCCCAGAAGCGGGCACCCGGAGCCCAACTGATAATAAGCAGCCCAAGTCCCTACAGTTGCGGAACGCAGTCAATCAGCGGTAGTATAGGTGGAGGAGGTGGTGGGGGCCATGTGAGCAATATCAATGGAAATAGCACTCTCTATGCAACTCTGAATGGGGGCGATGTCAGTGGACCAAATGGCGGAAATTTCAGTCCGATCACATTACTGAACTCTGTAAGTGGATTGATTGACTAATGATTTTTGTGTTTGGGCGCGATGCCATAAGAAGTTGATAGTTATCTATCAATGCTTGTGCTATTGATTACCAATATGACTCAGCAATGCAGTATACTCAGATATACATAGTCGATGGTAGCAGCCTCTGTCTCGCACCGAGTGTTTTTTGCGTGCAGTCCAGATGCAGGTGTGGACTGCTGAAGTCATAGCAAGGCCGCTGTCCAATCTGCTGTCCTTCACTACTGACTGCAAATTATTTTAGTAGTATTTTCTCAGTGAGACTATACTTTGTTTCGGCGTTCACTCTCTATAGTTGCAGACACGTTATTATACATTAACTTATGTAGATCGGTCCTATATCCTGCCGCATTATCATTCAATCGTCTAAAGATAGCACTACTGCTAGCGTGATTACGACTGAATAAATGATCCCCGTGCAGCCGCCTTCTCGTGGCGGGATGTCATGCTCCGTCAGGCAAACTGTTGCATTCCTGGGACGATCTACGGTTTCTCTTCTCGCTCCCTCCCCCTCTCTTTTCCACCTCTTTGTCTTTCACTTTCCTCTATCTATTTTCTCTTTTCTCCCACCCCCTTTCTCTCTCGTTCACATTTTTTCTCCGGAAAGGCAGTGCGTCTCCTGGACCGGGAATTACAAAAAATAACAACAGCCGAATAAATGACGCTTGTCTGACACAGCTATTTTAGGATTTTGGTCGTCCAATCAGGAAACAGGTCGTTCTGGGAAGATGCGGGCGCGTCTCCTGAGTGTCGCATTTGGTCGAATGGAGCTTGACCTCGCTCTATGTCTGTCTCTGTCCAGGGAAATGGTCCGACCATGGTCCACCGTAGCGGCGGTCAGAACCCCGCCGCCTCCTACCATGTCCACCAACTGACCACCTCTCGCCACAGCCAAGCTGCCGCCGATCACCAACACCACCATCATCACCCCCAACAGCCCGGGCAACAGCAGCACCAACAGAACCATATGAGCATCTCCGCGCCGACCAACAACACCATGCACCACCTCCTCGTCTCCTCCTCCGTCCCGGTCACTGGCGGCGGTGACGGTGGTGGCGGTCACGTGATCATCGGCGGCCATAATTCTGGTCCTGGACCGGGCCTGTCGAGCGGCGGGGGCAGCTCCCAAGCGGTCCGCATTCGGCCGCTCAACCAGACTACAGCGGCCTCCCAAGGTCACCAGACCTTGTTGGGCGGGCAGCTCGATCCGACAGGGGAATTCCCCGGCTTCGAGTTGGAAAACCCGCTATCCCCGCCCGGCTACAGCCCCACGGACAACAGCAACGCGTCGGATGTCAAATCGGTAGGTGTTAGACCTTTTCCGCAGCCCCTTCCACCCCTTTATCTCGGGCCCCCTCCCCTCCCCTCATCAGTAGGCCTCGTGTGAACAGCAGCAATGCAGTTACCGTACGTTGGGTGTTGATATCGCTTTTTTGTGTTTCGGCTTTCCTTTCAGCCCATTGACTCTTCCTTTGCGAACATCCTTGGTGATCATCCCGGCGATGATATTGAATGGAATCAAATCGAACCATCCATCAATCCTTCCTCCACGGTGGGTGTTTGTTGTCACTGCGTCCCCCCCCCACACACTTAACTGTCCCGCTTGCTCCTGCCTGCCTCCCTGTCCCAACTACTAATCATCACCGTTGATCACACCAAACTACCTGTTGCACTCGCCATCCCGTATTATTCATTTTTATTATAACTGTTGCTCTGGCCATTTGTACTAATCCCTCCTCTGGTGATAGTGTTTTGTGGTGATGGCGATTTTAGCGAGGTCCTTCCAATGGATCGGGAAGAGAGCGCCACTGCAGTCTTTTTAGACCTGGTAGCAGTGAATTTAATCCAATAACCATCGAATATAGTCTCAAATAAGACAAAAATAAAACTGGCAATCATTTATTTATTTAGTATTGAGCAAAATGTTTCGGTTATGCAATAACCATCGCCAGACTGAAATGTAAACATATAATACTGAAAAATAAATTACAAGTAAACCAAACTTCACAAGACGTGCCTTTACTTAGATCCATCTGGGGAGAACAAAGTAAATTTTGAAACCGACACGACCTATATTGGTCGTACCAAATGCCACCTGGGCCAAAGAATGGCAGAACATCGCAGTGAAAGAAGTGCTATCCAGACTCACCTAGAGTGGATTGTGTGGAGTGTCGTGAGAAATTCGACGATTGTTTTACCCTCCTGGAGTGTTGTAGTTCTGATTTTGAGCTAGCTGTTAAGGAGGCCATTGCCATTAAGAACTTAAGTCCTTCATTAAATAAAAGTTTATCAAATTGTGGTGCTTCCTATTTTTCAAATATCTTTCCGTGAACTTTTCCCCTGTAGATTTTCTTTAGTTAAAATTTATTTTATCAGTAAATTAGCTCTAGTTTCAAATTTTCTGCCGTGTTTTAACATTGGACATTGTCTCTCCAGTTGGATCAAAATAAAAGCACATTCGTGTGTTGGTGTTTGGTTTATTTTGTAATTTATTTTTCAGTATTATGTGTTTACATACAGTATCAGCCAGACGATGGTTATTGCATAACCAAAACATGTTGCTCAATATTAAATAAATGATTGCCAGTTTTCTTTTTGTCTTACTTTTTACCTTCCGTTTGCGTAAATTTTTCATTGCTCTGTAGTTTGTGTTTGTTATTCTGCATTGTGTTCTGATGACGTTCGTTGTTGCTTTGTCTGTGCTTTCCGTTCAATTGGAGTTAAGTAGGCACAGACTATTGGTTCTGCTCTGCTAATGTCTAATGAGCGGAGAGTCACACCGGTTGAACAGCAGCGCAGAGCTCTATGGAAGGGGAGACTAGGCGGGGTGAGGTGAGGAGGGTAGATCATCTTCTAACGTTGAATGACATCATTCTAGCCGTCGTTGCAGCACCAGTATTTCCGCCGTCTGCAATTTCGCCAGAGCGTCTGCAGGAAACATTTGCCAGCACTGTAGTATCCTCTCTCTTGACAATTAAAAATCGTGGTGGTGCCGTGTGCGCGCACTTTTACTCCTTGTGTGTGTGTGTGTGTTGTTTTTCGACCTGAAATACGTAGCTTTCTAGTAGAAGATTTCTTTCTTAACTGTTTGGTCAAACTGTGCTCTGTTAAACGATATACACAAACACAGCCTGCCGTAGTTCGTACTGCTGGAGAGTGGATCATGGATTCATTAAAATCCTCCTGAGAATCGACTCAGTAGTGCGCTGAGATGGAAAGAGAGAGAGAGAGAGAGAAAGAAAAAAAATCGCTGGTCTCGTGTTCTCACAGATTTGTATTGGAATTAGAGTGGCTCCTTGAGATTGGGTTCGTCGATATATATCGAATCGAGAACTTTTTGTCTTCTCCGAATTCGTTTGCGACACTGACAAACAACGAATTAGTAATCGCTCTGGGACGTAAAAAGCAATTGTTGCCATGGCAACATTATCAAGCGTTTCTAGCTCCCAAATTAATAAATCGCATTTGTCGCAAAAAAAAACTGCCCGGGTCATAGTTGGTTACCATTATAAGTGAGTCACACAGTGTGTTACGCTACCGGGAATCACGTGACCTTTCAGAAGTTGATAGTCTAGTCGCGTTGATTGAGAATCAGGTGGAACTTCCCAGTCTCATGTCACCAAATTTTACGGTGTTACGTTGTCTTACTACCTGATTGTGGTATTTTATTGGTATATTGCGTTGTTGTGTCTACATGTGTGTCATGTTTATATCAGTTGGGTGCCACGAAAGATTCTGGATTTCATAACCTTCCGCTAGATCGGCTATTAGCAGTTGGGTGTACTCAAATTTCGGTGACCCACCCCATTACCAACCAATTTCCTGTTTAACACGGTGGTGATGAACTACTTGATTTAGTAGATACGCATTTTGGCACAGTCGGCTCTCGTATTAATTCCATGGAAATCGAAAAAAATCACGATGAATATGATGAGAGCTGTGGTTTTTGCAGCAGGAGCCTCATCCACCGAGCAGGAGATAGCGATGGGGTTCTGCAAGGAGGCGTACTTTCACCCCAACTTTTCAACATCTACACATCAGACATACCACTCCCACCACCAAACACAAACTTAGCCATGTACGCTGACGACGTCACAGTCCATGCATCACACACAAACATTCCCACAATCGAAAACAGACTTTACCTTGACAACATACACACATGGTGCCAAAACAACAACCTCACAGTCAACTCAGACAAATCAACAGCCACATTCTTCACACCAGACCCAGCCCAATACACGAAACAACTCGACCTGACAATCAACAACACCCTAATCCCCACAGTCAAAACTCCCAAAATTCTTGGCCTCACCTTCGACCCAAAACTCAGATACAGCACATACATACAACAATCAACCACAAAAAACAAGAAAACCATCCACCACATGGGGCAAATCCAAATAAACAATTACATCCACATACATAGCAATCACACGCCAAGTCCTAGAATATGCAAGAACCCTCTGGTCACCAATATTTTCAACACAAACAAGCAAACCAACTCCAAACCATACAAAACACAGCAGACACCAACACACAACACATACACGAAGAAACAAAGTCCTCCCCATCAAGACACCTCCAACTACATGCAAACCAAGCACGTATACAAGCCCAAATTCAAACACGTCCACTACACCCACTCACAGAAACACACCCTCCACCCAGACTCAAGAAACCTACAATTTTCCACAATGCCTGCTACACAACACAAGCTCTCCCGAACATCACCGCAGACACAGTCAAACAGCACCTCAAACAAACACACACTAACAGTAACACAATACCTACAACAACACAACACCAACAAGGTCCCACAAACGCAAGCACCAGACATCCACCACTCAGAAGAAACACACCCCAGACACACACACACACACACATATATATATATATATATATACAAAACACTCTCACAAGGTGGAGGATTGCAAACTTGCCTAAATAAGCGATTTTAGCAGCTAATTGGTCAGTCAGATTGTCATTGTGAATGTTTGCTGATGGAGAGTCGTTCGCAGTTAATTTATAGTTTTCCCACTAGTCACATGACGTGGACAGAATGGCAAACATTGTGTCTCTCTGTGTTACAGTTTTCCGGCACCGGTGGTGACCTTTTAGCCCACCTTGCCAAGCACGGCCTGGGAGCGGCGGCTGTGAAACCGTCCACTTCCTGTCCGGCTAATATGACATCCCCCTATGCCTCTTCGCGGGCCTCCAACGAGCTACCTCCGCCCAACCTCAGCGAAGATCAGCGCCAAGCCTGGTACCGGGATCGGAGCAAGAAGGACAGCCACAATAGAAGTGAGTCCGTCGGGACTAGTGTCCGCTTTGCAATGCGAGCTAGGGCAGTGAAGTCATTGCAACGGAACACTTTTCCAAGGGTTCCAGCTAGAGTAGCTCTGCCAACGTCATACATTTCCAAAGGTTTCGGCTAGCCTGGCATTCCAACGTAATAAGAAAAGTTTCGTTTGGGGTAGCCATGACAATACAATACCAGGGGTTCAAGGAAGGATGCCAGACGTTTCTAGAGGCTCATCATGTAAGGTATCTCTGTCAACGTAAGTCCATTCAGAGGTTCGGGTCTAGGGTAGCCATTGTCAGGTAAACCTTCGGGGTTTCGGGAAAAATTAACCATTGTAATGTGAGATCTTTAGATTGTTCAGTCGGAGATGCAACTCGTGATTTCAGCTTTAAAATCACGTTGATTGTTTATTACGGGTATCTGCGTAATTCCTAACCGATATCTAGCTTCTTCTACGACTCTTCTTAATACTTGCTGTGACTTCTCCCGACTCCTTAGGACACACAATCCGCATTACGTCCTGTTTTTGATGTTCAGAAAATGAGAAGGTGATTTCTTTCACAATATATTATTGCACTACATTCATTGGTGATATTTTGACAACTTTTTAGTAGAATGAGTTGATTCATATTGTTATCCTGGTGTATACATTGTTGATGGTGGTGGTGATATCGAGCGAGAAGAGAAATATAGCTAGTGTATCCAGACTGGGTGGGGTAGCAGTTTCTTATCGATTCTGCTCTGGCTGCATGTTATCCGAATATCTATCTGTTGCCGACTACTGATACTCACCTGCCGTGGAAGGGGTGGTGGTGATGGAGTGGCCGTCTATGTTTACTTGCTAATCACTGATTGACCACACGTGGAACTGCATACCTTCGTTCCGAAGTGTATAAATAGTCGTTATTTCTGGGCTGACGTAATCAGAGGATCGTGGCTGTTCAAGCTGAATTACGGCAGATACGAGATTGTGGTCCCAAATGGTGAACAGGGCACGGTTGTCGCCAGAAGTGCTCCAGTGTCTGTTCTCGGGATATTTCCGCCAGAATGTGGCAGTGAGCTGTGCAAAGCTGTACAATCGGGCATAAATGAGGGACCTGCAAGATTTGGCGTCAGCATCCCTGGCATTGGTGTGTAGCGAGGAAGTTGGCGTTCACAAGAGGAGACCTGATGAATCTGGTTGGAGGGAGTTAGTGACAAGACGGTTGGCTGGAGGAATGCGATGGGAGGGAAGAGAAATTCCCTTGCGAGCGAGCGCAGTCATTGCTAGGCAGATATGAGAAAGTGGTGAGATGAAAGGGTGGACCAAACAGAGGAAGGTAAGATACAAACAGAGAGAGAGAGAGGTGTGTAGAATAAAGTTGGTGTGAATCTCAGTAAAGATGAAGAATTTGCATTTGGTGAGTGTCAAGAAAAAGAGAGCGAATAACTCGGGAGAGAAGCCGAAGACACGGAGAAGTAGAGGTTGGTGGTGCCAGCCATGGAGCTAGAGGACATGAATGTCACTGCACCTTTTGGGCCAAAAAAGGGGGCGGGGGGCGTGACGGAGTCTGTCTGAATGACCGGACAGTGTCCAGGCCAGCTGACACATTCTGTTGAATGACAGCTGACGATTACCATCGATCCTTGTTGGCTGTAGTGGAAATGACACGGCATCAGCACTGTAGTCTACATGCACATACATACTGTCGCTGTTGTGCTTTCCTAATTCTGGCTGTAAGTTTTGTCCAGTCGTCTAACTGACCCTCCCCCCCTCTCTCTCTTTCAGTCGAACGAAAACGCCGTGACTATATCAATAGCCAAATTGCGGAGTTGGGCACCCTGCTTCCCGAGGAGTTGTTTCGCGATCCGTAAGTGTGTCTGCACGCGTATCTTGTCATCCCAGTTGGCGTTGTGTGGTGACGCGCGTCTGTCGCAAAGGGCGGCAGGGGGTGGGGAAATGGGGCAGAGTTTTAGTTGACAGACAAATTCATCGCGTATAGTTTTGCCATTTTTTCCTCTTTGTATTTGATGCCTCAAAGAAATTAAATTTTCTCGTATTTCGACAATCATAAAACAATGAAATCTTCAATACTGATCATTAAGCGCGTTTTTTATTCTCTATATTATGTGTGCCCAATTTCATCCTCATTGATTCCTTGGCCGCAGTGGCCGTGGGTACACCCATATGAATGTCTTCCCTTTCCAGCTGTCCCTGTTTACACATCCTCATCAATTCACTCATCTCTTCGCCACTCCACTCCTTCAAGCCATCCATTTCGGTTCTTCTCGGTCTTCTCTGCTTCTGACGTTACATCCTCAGTGGTCAATGCTCGAAGATATTTGCACCTTCCAACTTGTTCCATAGGGTGGTGGGCTCTTGCTCGAGAAGAGGAGTCGAGAGATATGAGTTAATTAGGGAGGGGATGTGAAAACAGGCGTAGTTGGAAGAGGAGGACATTGCTATGGGTGCGCAGCCACGGTTTTGTCAAGTGAATGAAATGGAATCGGAGTGGTATGGATGGTTATAGACCTGTAGTTTGTTAGAGGAGAAATTAATCGATAGCGTCTGCGTCTGGAGGAGAGACGGATGGGGAGAGTTCAGGTAGAGGAGACACTAGGCCCGCAGATGACTGGAGAGTTTGCAGGCGCCTTGTGCTTGCTGCGGGGTCAACCGAGGTGGCACTGAGAAGCCAGGGAAGTAGATGATTGTTAGGAACATGTGATTTCAATCGACGTCCCTGTCTCGTCTGTTTGGGATCAAAGTAAAAACCTTAACCAACGGGTAGTTTTGTCTCGCATCTTTGTCTTTCTGACGAGTGTGAAGCGCTCAATCCGGGTTGCCCTCCATTGTGATTGTGTACTTTTGTTCACCAGTTTTCAAATGCTTTTCATTGTGCATGCGTCGTTTGTTATTCAGTTATGTTATCTGTCTGAGGATGCATTTGAGATAAATGTGAGACGCTTCGCCATTAAATGTATGTGTCTTACACTCACTGCTGTTTGCCTTCTTTTCTGCTTCAAACTTAAAAACCTAATTAATTCTAAGAAGAAAAGGAGAAACATTTCATTCCAGATTTACCTGACCGGCTTCCAATAAACTATCCATGCTCAATTTGGATCGATCCATATATTACTGGTTAGTTCTATCGCACTGTCCAGACTCCTTTTATGAACCATAAACGACCGCCGTCAACGGCAACTTTCCCCTCTGGGATGCGTACCATACTGGCTTGTATGGCTCACCCAGATTAGGCTCGCTGGAAAGATATACCTACCTACCTATGTACCATCAAGTCGGCGCCGACTTTTGGTGACCTCTTCAACCATTTTCCTCCACACTTCTCGCGATCTTGAACTTCAAAACGAATTTGAGACAGGGGCATATTGGTGATGTTCTTGTTGTCATCAATCCAACGGTTTCTTCTCTGCCTTTCACGTTTTCTTTTTCCTTGATTTTTTCCGACCATGATTCATTTTTCCAGGCTGATATCCGCTCTCATGATATGTCCAAAGAATTTTAACCTTAGCTTCATCATTCTCGATTCCAGCGACAGAGGGTGGCCAACCTCTTCTAGGACTGAAATATTTCTTCTTCTTGCAGACCAATGGATTCTAAGCATCCTTCTCCAACACCAAAGCTCGAAGGCGTCAATCTTCTTGCCATTTTGTTTATTGACTTTCCAGGATTCACAGCCATAGAGAGCGATTGGGAAAACTAATACTTACACGATCTTTTTCTTTGTTTTTGTTGTGACGTCTTTGTCTTTCCAGACTTTGTCAAGTTTGGCCATTGCTGTTCTTCCCAACAGGAGGAGGAGCCTTCTTCTGATTTCTTGGTCGCAACTGCAGTCATCCGAGGCGGAAGTCGAAACTGTTCCATTCTGCTACCGGTTACCGATCGACAAAACAACTGACGGTTTGCTCAACAACTGTGATACACTGACACACAATGCTCTGGATCCAAGCAGTTCCTACTGTAGCTTAAACGGGTAGGCAGAAGGTGATAAATGATGCTGGTTACACAGTCACATGTGAAATGTGTAATGGGCGACATTTAAGATAAATACAACAGTCAACTGTATGTACATCTAGCGGAGGTACCCGGCTTCACCCTGTGGGGATACATATGGCAATAAAATATAAGGAAGCAACCAAATTAATTTATTCTGATGATTCAGTAGGAAAAAGCAGAGAGGTGAATTATGTTGAGAAATACTTTCTATGGATCAAATCGGGTCAACCCAAGGGGGGGCTAATGGGCTTATAAAAACTGCATAGTCATAAATAAACTACACTAGAAATGACCTCTTAACTTTAACCAATTTTATTTATAAATTCCGAGGTATACTACTCTCAGATTTAGTAGTAGTAAAATCAAACCGTATATGACGTTTTTTTTAAATATCGCATGTTTTCATCTGGTCATTTAAAAATGTATATAAAACCAGGTAAAAACATCCGCAGGAAACTGCTGACACTCAGACAACTCTACTTTATATATAAAGATGGTTGCCACCAAAATCGCCCAGTTGGGTAAATTGATTATATTCACAATTAATTAGTCCAACCTGCCAATCGCAAACATTTATTTTTCCCTTGGATATTGTTTTTATTTAAAAAAGAAAAACTGTAATGCTTCTAGTATGGAATTGGAGACAGCAAATTGAATTGCACCCTTCGTGCAAGTGATATTCGCTTTGTTTACTTGCATTCCGAGCTAGGAAACGCGTTTAACATAATTGCGTTTAACGTGGGAGAATATGTCGATGTTATAGTGCAGGAAATAAGGCGGGCAGAACCACATACACCTACAATATATACGTGCGACTCAGGGAAACTTTTCCCCACTCGTCATTTCTAGCACACTAATGATACACATAATACAGTATAGCGTTATAGTCACCTGATGCTTTGTCTGGATGAGTTCTGCTGGTGGTGTGCTGCCTGGTAACACGCGTGTTGTGATCATCGTTGCATGGAACATTGGCCGCCCAATCGCACACCTTCACTTTGGGATTAAATCGCAATCCTTGGGGACACGACTTCACAAACACCTCATTGTGGGAGCAGTGCAAAAATAGGGAGCAGTTTGTCGGGTGGGGAAATATTCCCGTAGGTTGGGGACAGTTGAGGTGGTGTCCTCCCGGATCTGTCAGGGGTATAGAGGAAAACTCTGATGATTATCAAAATTTTCTATTATACAAAATATCATCTTATAGATTTAAACAGCAAAAGTAAAAATTGAAACGCAAATTATATTTGCCTATACACACGAAACACAATATTTAAGGACGAAAAGAGCATACAAATTACTCCGATCCCGGGATTTCCACTATCACCTTGACCTAGTTCTTGACCTCTTCTTTCGCTTTCTTCCTTCGAAAATGGTGGAAGTCGATGTGGTGACGGCGGCGACAGGAGTGGAGACTGGGAAATGCAGATAGAATCTCAGACGCCAGTATTTTCATTTCCTGTTGGAATGCTATGTATTTGCACAGAGTCACAATTGATCTGTGCCCAGTCATTGATTGAATGACAGTCTCTGGAACGTTGCTTGTGAATAGTCTTGTTGGGCCTGTGCACCATAAGCCCTGCAGAGTGTGGTATCCAACTATTCCAGCTGAAGAGAGGACGTCACTGATTGATGTATTTTCTATTGTAGGCTGGCCAAGAAGACCGTAGATGGCTTCAAGGAAGACCCATTTATATTTTCACGAGCGAATTACTTGGCAAATATTTATCAAATCGCGTTAATTCAACAGACGAAAATATGCAAATTCGTACTGTTTCCGATGAAAATTTGTAAAAACATATACTATTGGCAAATTATGTTAGTAAAATATACAAATATTACAGTTAAAAGTTTTAATCGAAATTAGGTTTTTATTATGGAACGTGTGAAGCTGGTGAGCGATACTTAAATTCAGACTTTGCAGCAACGAACATCAGCCATATTTTCTAAACAAAATTATCAATATAGAACAACCTTCTTGACAAATTTCATTCTGACGCAGTCATCTGCAGACGTAGACCGCAACAGAGATTTGATCGAATAAACTATAGGCTATACCAGTGAATTTTACCGCCTTATCGATGGTCACTTATAATTTGTTTTCATGTTTGTAACCATGAACTGTACAAAGGAAAATGTATTTCTTGTATGAGACGCGCTGATATGAATGCCACTGAAATTCACCGTATTACTAGTGCAGCGTGGCCTGAAGAATCCTATTCT
>JAUYWV010165255.1:0-18150 GCA_032274565.1 Nematoplana nigrocapitula
ACATGTATTTCTTTTTCATCTGTTCTGTTTGTACGATTATCATTTTCTTTTTCATAATAAACGGTTAATAATAATAACAATAATAATAATAGATCACCCCTTTATAGAGAAGCAGTTTTCCAGGAGAACTGCGATTTTCCGGTGGAGTAGCAAGGCTTATTTGGCTTCAGGGTTGTGGTGTATTGTAAGTGTGCCAATTTGTATTTGGCGGCGGCAGACATGTCCCCATGGGAGGAGGCACATACTGTACTATATGTGCTGCAATCCACCGGATAGTAATAAAACCGCTGAGGCATCGGACAGGTAGGATAATATTAAGTGGCCATAGACTGCGTTGACCACATGTTGCAGCTTGGTGCCCTCCGCTCAGTGGCAGCCTGTCCTATTTGCGGATTTGGAGGCATAGTGAGTGGAGCATTGTTTGGCTCAGTAGCATTGCGCAATCATTGATGAACTCCTTCAAATTGTTCATTAGTTAGAATAGGTGAGTGTTGGGCGTCCAGGAAACTTCCAATATCTTGTTGGCTGTGTGGGTTCCTCCTGAATTCTTTCTTGTATGTTTTTTCTGTGGTGTGAATAATGGTGTCGCTGCACAGCAACAGCTCATACTTAACTTGAGCGCGTTGTGCTTTATTCATAACAAATCAGGCAGTCAATACGTGTGTGTGAGCCGAGATTCAGTTTTAAAGTAACGAAGCGTCTGTTATCAACGCTTTTTATATAGTGGCATTGACGGCCCTGACCGATTAGGATGTCTATGGGGAATTCATGAAAGTGATACTGATTAATTCACTTTGTTTATCTGTTCAATTCCATATAGAGAGTCTGATGTTCGACCTTGATCTTGTTTTGTAATCTTCACCAATAGAATAAAGGAGACCTGTGTATTAGCAGAAAGCATTCATAAAGCTCACTATAGCCTGGCCTCAATCAGATGCAACAACAAGTGTCTGACAAAAAATAGCAAGATTTAGAGAATTATTGAATTTTATAGTTTTTTTTGGTAAACTCATGCAATTGCTGTGTCTATTGTGAGCTATGTACCATAAATACGTGGAGTTTTATGTTGAAATTTATAATTTTGGTGTCATTAATTATTATTCTGATCCAATAAGCCTTTTGTCTCCCAATTGCTAAAGTGTCCTGGTATTCATGCTATTTCTAAGTGTTCAGTTCTTTTCTGGAGCATTATTATCCCGTCTAATGATATGTCCTAAAAATGCTAGTCTTCTCTGTTTAATATTTTGGCTCGAAGGTTTCATATCTGACCTATTATATGAATCTGGGGAACAAAGATGTATCTAAGGAAGAGTATGGCTGCCAGGAAGATGCGTTATTTTGGACACATTACAGCAGGTTTGGATGAAAAGTGGAACATCCAAGGCTCAACTGAAGATAGCAGGACAAGTCCGCGACCAATTATATATCTTACAATATATATATAAGTCAATCTGTATGTGTGTTTAGGGTTGCCGCCCAGACAGTTGGTCCCACGGACCCAAAAATTTGCATGAGTGACTCCCTCAACCCTGCGGGTAACATAGGGGGGGGGGTCGAGGTCGGCCTCCGATGTCGGGGTCAGGACGCAAACACATAGCGTTAAATCTATTGACAGTGCGACTGCTAACAAGCCAGCAGCCAATCAGAGGCCGTGCCATTGAGTCATCGATTTCACTACGCTCTTCGCCTGCCTGCCTGCGGCGTGTCGCTTGCGGCAGGCTAAGTGGCGATGGTATGTGCGCTACGGCTGTCTAAAATGTGACGACAGCCATAACAAGCAACTAAGTCTCACCACCTCGCGACGCACTGTCAATAGCACAGTAATTTCCTCCCGGGCAACGCCGGGTATACCAGCTGTACTGTATATGAGAAGTTTGACCAGAATTTCTCAAGTTTTTTCGACATACACAGTAATATAGCGGCTTAAGAGACTATACTACTCTTGAGTAGTATAGGCGCACACTAGCGTAATATGCTTCTTCCTTGTATTTCTGCTAGGGTGATCCTCTGGCTAAACGGTCCCAATCATAACCTACTGTTAAAAACATCCAGTATCAGACCAAACAAACCATTTCGTGCCGCTATACACTAGACTGACATAGCTGTCAGTCAGGGACGAGGGAATTTTATTCAGGTTCAGACTGAACTCCAGCCTACTATGTTCACTAACAGAACGCTGCCAGAGTGCAAAACGACGGCGCGTGTCTTGCCTTTCTTTTCCATGCGGATTTGTCCAATCTGACACCTGGATCTAGCGTAGCGGAATAACGACCTCCAATGAAATCTCTGTTTCAATCTACAGTAATCAAATGCGATGTCCATTTGGTCACACCCTCTGTGTACCAAACCTAAATAATAACCAGTGATCATTAATATAGGGGGATGTTTTTCTAGACCTAATGACGTTGCTTTCTGACCTTAGAAAAGGTAAATACATTTATTCAGTTGCTTATCATAAAACAAAAATTATACCCTAGAATTCCAAGTTTGTTTGTAAAAGGAATACAACTGCATATTGCGGCGATTATACAATAGTACGGTATAGCATAAACTTGTAAACATTATCAGACGAGAAATTTCAATTATTTCACAGTATTATTTGAGCACAGAGAAGAACGAACAACAGCTACCAAACCAAACTGGCTGCGTCATTCTCAGAGATGAAAACACATGTATAAGAGGCGACAAAAGGGATCTCGCGCTTCAATTATAGACATAACAACAGTGTGATTTTGTAGTGGGATAATATGGGATCAGGCGGCACCCCGTTAGAGGAGACGGAGCTCCCGCAGAAACGAGGGCAACCGACACGGGATCCTCCGTCAGCACCGACAGAGGCGGGTCCCCTCCCCAAACGCGCTCAGCCGCGGACCTAGGTAGACAGAGCATACATGCAGCCAGTGTTCCAGGGCCTGCTCATCCTACCCACAATGGGTACATAGTGGATTTGACTTAGGGTTCAACCGGGATCGGTACGTCACGAGCAGTCTGCAATGCCCGCTTCTGAGACGTCTGTCGGGACAGGTCCGCCGGCCTGGGCGCAGCCGAATATACCCGGAGAGTACGCTCATGAACCGGATGGACCTTGACTATCCCCGCGACGCACATCACCTTCGATTGACCCATCTGTATATAGGATGAGGTCAAACTATCCCATGGAGCGGATGGTATCCAACGCGTCCTCCAAACAGACGTCCACAGCAAAACTGCAGCTGCTGCCACCTCTCAATGACACTCCACCCTTTGTTCCCGCACTGCCACGGGGCGGAAGTCACAGGGGAAAACTCCAGGCGGCGCTGGTTGTCAGGCTTCACGCCGGATGATGGTTATTGAACAAGGAGAAATAGGTCTCTAGGCGCACGGCTTCGATGAGCGTCGTCCAGTATGGGCGGGTAATGAGCCTCAAACACTTATTTTATGGCCAATCGAGCACGTTCACTGCGGAACTAGACAATCATGGAAGCCATCCGCCCCCACAGTAAAAGGCCGCACTTAAGAGGAGAGTTTGGTACACCCGCCAAAGCAGGCGTCCATTCCAAGCCTACGCCATCCCATACCTTACAGGTCGCGATCTACTTACAATGATCGGAAGATTAAACCCCTGAGTCGTCAGCAAAAAGACTAACGTCCAGAGATTCAGGGATGCGGGCCCTCAATCCCGAGGTAAAGAAGAGGAACAACAGAGGCGAAAGCACTGATCCCTCGCGGAACAGCCAGGTACCGCTCCCACTCTCATTGAAACGAACCCTGGCCAATCTATTGGTGATTAAGCCCCTAATCCACCTAATGAATGGAAAGGGCACCCCTGAACTCAACAAACCGCCAAACCGAGTCATAGACCTTCAAGAAATTGAGCAGAGTCATCAGAGTCCACTTCGCCGACCTACTCTGGAACCCGTCGCTGACCGACTGCGAAATCCAAACAAAATGGTACACGTTGAAACTAAACGCTCTTCAGGCCACAGTCCAAACGATTCTTCAAGGTGAGTTATTCGGCTGACAACCATCCGCTCCATCACCTTGTCCAAGCAGGAAGTTATGCTAACGGACCGGTTGAGGCAATCATCCCTACTGGTTTTTATCCTTTTGGATAAGTATGATTACCGCAGTCACCCATGATCGTGGGCAAACCTCTTCTCTCCAAGTAATGTTGAAGCATATGTTGAAGCAGTCAACAACAATTTTCCGGGCCACCCCCCAGCCTTTTTGAGAAATCGGAAATATATTCCATCCGGCTCCTCAGCCGCACTTGCCTTAGTCTGATACAGAGCACAGTGCAGCTCCGTAACTGAGAAGTCCCCTCACTCCTCCCAAAGCGGCACATGCTTAAAGAGCTTTCCTGTTAAAGGCCCTCCTAATTCCACGGTTCTTCTTCCTCACATCACTTGAAAAACTGTGGCGTCTCACGTCCACGTATATCTGCGCGCA
Organism: Nematoplana nigrocapitula; assembly: GCA_032274565.1. NCBI lineage: Eukaryota > Metazoa > Platyhelminthes > Proseriata > Nematoplanidae > Nematoplana > Nematoplana nigrocapitula. The sequence continues at coordinate 4,429 of JAUYWV010165255.1, forward strand.
GCGATTTACCTTCCTCTGGTCTCAGAAGAACTGTCGTCCCACATCTATCAACACCCTGTTCCTCTCATTGAGTGATGGGTGTTTTCCACTCAAAGAGACGATCACCCCCCAAGCTCGAGATAAGCCTGCGTGCTATATAACGACTCCACAATCTCGCACCAGCAAGCCTGTTTGAACTCAATGATAAGTTGTCTGACCCTGCGATTCGCTTGAATCCACTCAATCCTTCTGTTAACGACATCTCTACCAAGTCGGTTGCGCTCTTTGGTGGCCTAAATGGTCTCCGTAGTCAAGTGCTCTTTGGTGGCCTCAATGGTCTCCGTAGTCAAGTGCTCTCTACCAGGCCTTTATCGCTCGCACCAGCCCGACATGAGCCTGACCACTTCCCATACAGCCTCCGCGAGAAAGAACACCTGTCCCCCAGAGACGCCTCCGTATGCTGGGGTTTTATGTAGAACACCGCTCACTTTCGTTCAACGTACTGCGATAGGATGTCCAGTGCGCTTTGTTCCAGTTCCATCTCAGTCTGGGTTTCTTCCCTGCCAGTGTTCGGACCTCCGGGTCCATCTCGACCGAGTATAGATGATGTAGTTGTTGGTCATTGTAAGACTCAACATTCACTACGAATGGCTTCTTGCCTTTGCGCCAGAAAGCTACAAACACTTCGCTTTCCTTCCATGATTTCACTATGTTTCTGAAGACGGGTAGGTGCTCAACATGACAGAAAGACCCTCGCCCGGTCCCACATCGAGTCAATATCGGTTATAAAGAGGGAATGTATTCTTGCCGAGCGGAACATGCTCTTTACCGTGGCTGCCCTGACGTGAACTATATAAGCGTGTTGATTGTATAGATTAATGGGTGCGGATACCTATGGACAGTTGTGAAGTACTGTAGGTAAGAAACGCAGGTCATTTATTTGATTGCATCGGAGAGCAGCAACGTTAAATACTATCTTTCCATGTATAACAACCGAATATTTCGCAACCGCATAAGATATAATGAAAAATAGTTTGTTAAAATTTGGTAGTGTTGAATAAAGAAAAACAAAACCGAGTTTCAGCAGCACTTCGTATAGATAAAAGGTATAGGAAATTTATAGAAAATGATTGCTAAATACAGAAAAAAATTGATCGATAAAATCAATATTGATCTTTTGATTGATCACTTTCGGTTATTTTGCCTGTCGCCTCGTATGAATTTGTGCTCAGTTAGTCGAATTTGAATATCCGGCAACGACCCACGCTTTGCATTGGTCACCGCCTTGCTCGACCCTCCCACCGGCGGGGGCCCTCGATCGATAGTTCCTCGACGCGGACTGCTCGACGCCATCTGACTTGGTCGATTCAGTGTGTTCGACGAATGCGGTTTCAATTTGTTCAGTTCCAGTTGCAATTCTTTCAACTGGGATTTCAGATGGCTCAGTTCTTCGTCCTGCTTGATGGCGCGGATTTTGAGGGCTTCTGCAGAGTTGGACAACAATTCCCAGGTGTCCTCGTTGATGCCCTCTTTTTCCAGATCGATGATTTCCGAAGCGATCAGTCTGACCAGGTAGGCCAGGTGTTTTCCAAACTCTTCCTTTTCCCTTCCAACACGATGGACGAACTCCTCCAACGCCTTCACAGGGTCCTGCACGTGCGGTGTCAAATTGAGCAAATTCCACATTGCCAGTCGTGTGCTCTCATGTTCCGCCTTCTCTGTACAGTAGCGCTTTTGGGCGCTGCTCATTCCCAACAAGAGTTTATCCAAATTTGCCTCCAGTGTGGTCAGACGGAAATTGGCCTGGTCCATATAGATCTCCTCCCTCGTCTCGCCCAGAACGGCCAGAATGCGCGAGTTGAATTCGCGAATCTCGCGGTCGAAGAGGGCAATGCGTTCGTCCAGACGCCGAATGTGTTTTTCCTGAGCCTCCGAAGCTTTGCCCTGCCCGCTGAAGAAACCGTGGACTTTATCGCGTCCATCGTTTAACTCCTCAGAGAGTTTCCTGATTTGGCAGCGGAGATCTTCGGTGTTTGCCTTTTCCACCTGCAGGGATTCTTCGAGACTGGTTATCTGTGGAAGAATGAAATCCAACGGGGAATCTTACTTAGTCCAGCTTTATAAATCCTGACTGTTGGCAGGCGCGTAGATAGGATCTTGTGACGGGGGGTCAATGAAAAATGGTGAAACTTTTCCGATAAAGTATAAAATATTTCCGACAAATTACACACATAATGCATGTATGAATTAATTATGCGAAATTTCCGACAAAACCCTGACGGGGGGTCATGACTCCTGTGACCCCCCCTAGGCTACGCGCCTGGTTAGTTACACGGAGTGATAAGATGAGATTACTTGTAGATTACATTTATTCATGTCTACTGGATATGAATATATCATAGCTATAGGATTGTATTATGGCATCATTGTGTCTAATCGCATCCTGACAGAAAAAGTCAAAGAGTTTTCAGATTGGATCGAGCGATTATTATCGATCACAGGCTGTGTTTTCGATGATTGAATTTCTAAATATAGCTGCTATTCAGCTGTTCACTTGACATGATTTCTAGTATAACTGTATTCAGCGCCGTACAATGCGGCTATTTGGCGTAACAATTAAGGAATTATTAAAAAAATTGGAGGGTTTATGGGATATTAGCTGACATATTTCCCGTTCATGTGCGGTTTAATGTCCATTGGTTTATCGTCCATGTTTCCACGCCATACAAAGAGATAGCCAAATGTAACATGTCACCAATCTCAATCCTAACTCCTTTGATGCCAGCAATTCTCTCATATTGCGAAATTACTTCTTGCTATCTTAATTCTTCTTCTTATTTCCTTCTCACATTTTCAATCCTCGGTTATGAGATGACGCAGGTATACAAAACTCTGTACAAGTTCCCACTTCTTATTGTCTATCATCATCTCCTTTTCCTTTTGGTCTCCTTTTCCTGGAAATTACCATAGTTTCGATTGTTTTCACGTTCATTTTCGTCCCAAATAGCATTCCTTTTTCATACACTGTATAACCAATAATCATGTAACTGATCCTCTTATTCTGCAATTAAGGCAGTATCATCAGATAAATTTCATATCATTGACAGTACACCTGTACATGAATAAAAGAAACTGGATCGTTATACCTGCTGAACCTTATCCGTGAGTTTTTGCTTGAGTCGTCGAATTGTCAACACGTGATCCATTTCGTCAGTTTTGACAATCTGACTTCTCGATCGCATAACTGCCAACGCACGGCTGTAGGCACCGCTTATTTCTAGCTTCAACTGCCGAAATGGGGAAAATAGAAATAAGTCAATTTAGTTAATAATTACATGTTGATCCCTGTGATCATCAACTCGCCCGATCAGTATTTGGAATCATTTCAAAGACAATCATGCGATTTTATGACACTTTTTGTCCAGCTACCCTGACGAACAGAAACATCTACTATTATACGTATATAGATCAACACAATCGAGTAGTGAACCAAAGCCTGAAAAGGAAGGAACACAGATAATCGTTAAGTATAGACCCAGAGAAATTAATGTAGATGTACCGCGTGTCCCATAAATAACATTTTTTATATAAATTGTATATTCTTAATGGGAAGCGTTTTAATTTTGTCAATATATATTTTATGTATTGTATTTAATGTGCAATTTCTTACTAATCTCATCCTAAATTTTAAATCTGTGCTTGCTCGGCTTATATGGCCTTATTTGATATCATGCAAAAGCTATAGGAACGCACTCTATTTGAAGGAAACTCAATAAACGACATTACATATAGCTATCTAGCTAAAATATACTGTAAAAAATTAAAATAAGTGTATTCTCAACAGCGATTTCGGTATCATTATTACGAGAATTACAACGTGACTGACTAAAGATAGTTTGTTATAATAGAGTTTTTAAACAACAAAATAAATGTAAACTGGTACAGTAAAATAATCGACGTAAATTGATGCAGTAAATAACTAAATAAAATATATGACAGTAAAATGTTGAGACTGAGGAGTGAAGCTGTCTATTTATAGTGGGATTAAGCAAGCCTCTGTTATATGTAGTAAAAATGGGGAAAGGAACTGTCGATAACCTTGAAATTAAAAGGGTCCAGATAACAAGTACAACTACGCCTTGGATAAGAAATAGCTGAATTAGGATGCGAGCGATCCTGAATGCGATTGAAAAAATGTCTTATGGTAAAATCATATAAAAGACTTCACACACCAAGTCTCTTAACTCTATTTAAAGTAGACAGCTTCACTTATAAGACTCATCATTTTACTTCAATATACTGTATTTTAGTTCTTTTACTGCATAAATTGACATCGATTATTTTACTGTAGCAGTTTTACAATTATTTTGTTGTTTTAGAACTCTATTATAAATACATTTAGTCAGCCAAGCTTTAATTCTCTTGATAAAGTGTCGTACCCGAAATCGCGGTTGAGAATACACTTATTTAAAAGTTGTATTTTTCTTAGTTTGAATTGTGACGCATTCAAATAACTCAAAAATACACTACATAGCGTGAAAAACAGAGACATCGGCACATCAGTTGACTTTCTACCCAAATACGCATAAAAGGAAACTACAAACTTCGCATTCGCAAAACCAAAATTAAACATTTTCATACAATACTGCATTAAATAAGGAGGAGAGTATTGTCTGAACGATAGCGGTTGCGGGATTTATATATCATTCAATGAATGATTATCGAGAAATGATTTAGTTGCAATAGATTTGCATTGCACATGTCATTTTTCTAACAGTGCTCTTGGTAAATTCAAAAATTGCGCGCGCAGTCATTCTTCAATATATTCAAACAATTTTATATCAGTCATTAGTTTCAGAATGTACTACATTATATATGTATCTATTTTTTCTATAATATTTAAATTTGTAATTTGTACTGTGAATAAAATAAAGTATTATTATTATTACTTTACATTAGGCGGGTAATTCATCGTGAATATCGGCAAAATTACGTTAGATTTTGGAATAAGAAGTAGCCCTTTATATCACTCGTCGATGTCTGCGTGTGTGTGTGTGTGTGTGTGTGTGTGTGTGAAAATACTCAGAAAAGTCGGTCCAGTAGTTTCGGAGGAGTATTAAAACGAACGTCCCCGTCTTTCAAATGATGAAATGAGACTTTGTCGCATATAGGCATTTATCCGACTCGGATCAATAATAGGTACCTTTTACTGGTCACAGATTTTATGCAAAAAAGAAGTAAAATAAGAGATTAGACTGGAAAATGTCGACTTATAGGCATTGGATTCAATATTAACTAAGAACTGTTGTGGCTATGGGTTTGGGAAAGTCTGTGTAAACTATTACGGAATGATTATAATAAAGCCGGGTGACAGAGACGCATAGAAAATTGTGCAAAGGCGTCAATTTATTCATCAACACAGAAATGTTGCACAAATTTTCCCGCATCATTTCAGCTTTCCATAATCAACTTTAAGTAAATTCGGTCCAAAATTGAGCAAAAAAACAGATTGTAGTTTACTGCACAAAACTACACAACCTATTGCACTTAGGAAAAAGGTCAACTAACAATAAACGACATGTGAGGTATAGGAAAACACTCTAAGATGCGAGGTGGAACCTACAGTAATACCATCATAGCCCAATTCACACACACCCAAACAAACAAAAACCCCAACCAGTCTAGGAGGTCCCTCGTGTTTTCCAAGGAGATGAGCACGAAGGTAGCACTCCTTGAAATATCATCACGAGCCGAGTAGCAACAATCATAACAGTAGTACCACCATGGATTTACTTTTTGAAAATCTCTATATTGAAGAGACAGCTTCTGAACACAGCACAGTCACAAGCCGTGATTTGACTGAATTCCAAAAATATTTCTCTCTATATATAGGTATGCGGTTTTTTATTATTATCACCTACTGTATATTGCTTGCTTACGTGCCATGTGTCATGCCAGCTTAGGTAGTCATGCCTCTCAAACGTGGACGATCTCGAGCACAGCTGAAGATTGTCTTTATAAACTTTTTTCTTGTTATCTTCTTCATTTGATCCATATACTGTGCATTGGACGCTGCCGTCTTCTGCCTTCTTCCCTTCGATGCGTCCTTGCAAAGCAACACACTCCAGTCCCTCTTTTCGGATGACATGCCCAAGAAAACGAAGCTGTCTTTTTTGATGACCGGTAGAAGCTTCTTTCTCACTCCAGTACTTCTCAGACCTTCGTTGGTCTTCCTATCCGCATCAAGATATTCATAACATTCTTATTAGAAACTACATTTCTACTGCTTCGATGTTTGTGTCTAGATCATAAATTAAGGTCCAGGTTTTGCATCCTAGTTCGAACTTGACCATATGTAACACTTGAGCAAACGGGAATCTTCAGTGCCATAGACAGGTTCCTTTTTGGCAAAGATTGAACACATATCCTGGAAGTTCGCTATTACAACGGTAATACGATTCCCTATCTCAGATTTATATCTCACATCCGATGTAATCAAACTTCTGATATAATTAAAGATATCTTTTTCTTCGATGCGTTTATTTCCGATTCTTATGTGACAATTGTGGTTTCTTTGCAAATTTACTGATGACTCAACTATGGACTTAGTTTTAACACAGTTTATTATATATAATATTAATTAGAAAACGCATGTTTAGTTCATACATTTTCTTCTGATAGCCCGTTAGACCGGTTCTCTCTTTTCGACGCCATAGCTTCTCCCAAAAGCTCTCCACGCAAGAAAAATGCAACAATCTGATGCCCGCAGTACTCCAAAGCATCGCAGAAGAGCTCGTAATTGCCACCGCGAGGACATCTCTTTGACAGGAAATTGTAGAGAAGTCTTGCTCTGGCCTGGTTGTCTCCGTTAATCTACAAAGTCAAACGAATCAAATATGTTTCTATATAAGTCCATTGGCACTAATCGGATTTGATCAATAAATCACATTACAGTAATTATAGATAAATAGAAGTGTGGTACCATAAATCTTATTGAGAGTCTAACTCTGACCAATTAATGAATTGTATTATACATTTCTATCTCACGTTGTTTGTGTTTGATTAGAAATTACGGCATAGCAGTTTGCACATTGTACTTATATCCTATATACTGTATATTTGTGTTTTTGCATCTATTTTCAGACGATTTTCTCCAACCCTATGTATTTCTAATGTTTGTGAAATGATCAACTACACCTTTTCCGAGAGAATTACGACCTTTCTTGGATATCGGCTGTCCTTTGGTTGGTATGCCAAGAATGTATTATTATGTCATGTATTACTTTAAGTAGATTTTCCCCCCTTTAAATATATACATATACATCTGCAATTTTTGCAAAATCTTTTAATATAAGTATGCATATACGTAATACTTGAAGTTTGTATTGCCAGTGCTATAATGTTTTGCTCTCTGGCAAAGTCAGTTCAACTGTTAGAGAAGAAGGTCAATCAATGCGGCACAACACAGCTTTGTTAACCCAAAAGCTAAAATGTCCACAGCACTTATGTAATTAATCAGTGTAGTGTGCAGTCAATTTTACACATTAGATCACTGAAGCGTTCGGTTATTATTAACTCTCCCTTTCTCTGTCATTCATTCTTAAACGCCATTCAGATCGTGGGAACTGTCAAAGAATAAAGAGTACCAGTGCCGCTTTATAACTATATAGATCCTTATCTGTCTCATATAGTTACTGCCTATACTGTAGCAGCAGGCAGCAGATATTCAGATGACCCAGAGACAATTGCCTCAGTTGGAAACTAGTAATAAAATGCATTGTATCTAATTGTACTTTTCAAAGTGTCATCCAATGGATTAAAAGTAATGGTTTACAACATGACATTTTACTCCCGTAAGGACACGCAGTACAAATGCAGACACATGTCTAATTAGGCGAGCACCCCTTACTTAATCTATCTAATTCCTCATATCAATGCTAAGAAAACAAATGCAATAAGGACACTCCAATCTGAAAACGGTCGCTACAAAATTCACCGATTTGTCTGTTGTTGCATAATCATATGAATTTTTACAATTCCATAGTTATTTGACAGCGAATTTCGGATTGATCACTATATTGGTGTGAACTAAAAAAAACTATGACCAGTACATCCTTCGCTATCTACAGGTTTGACATTTAAATCAGACTCTGTAATTGATTATTTTGTAATATAGTCTTATTCTGAACTTTCGATTAAAGAGATCTATAAATTCATATATGAAGCGCAACTATTGTGCTCCTAATTAATCGATAATCTCTTTACAGGAAACTGCGCAGGCTTCCCAATCCTGCTAAGCTAAATGTCATACGAGCTATCACAAAGCTCGTCATAACCCTGTCGAATTCAAACCACTATTGCGCAGAGATTAACAATAATAGTTGTACTGTAATTCAAATTTTAAATCGTTATTGATTTGTTGTTAATTATTGTTTACTTTGTTTATATTGGAAAATTCTCTATTTCCCGTGTAAGTGGAATAGTTTTAACATTCAAATAAAGAAGTTAAAGCGGGGTAAAACATGCAGACAACTATTGGGAAGATGAAGTAATGTATTGTAAATTGTTATATATAAGTTGAAATGAGAATGTTGTGCTAGCGAGCTAAAGGCTTTGTTTGTGGGAAAATATGACGAATGGAAGCATTGTAATTTAAGAAATTCCACACTTTACGGCAGAAATGAACCAATCATTTCGTTATGAGGTGAGAAACTACAGACACTAGACCAAAGTAGCACTGTGTTGAGATTGATACCAATGCAGAAAAAAACAAAAATGACAGGATACAGGTTCCTTACATACCTGCTTTACATCCCCAACCATGCTTTCCGATAAAATGTCCACATCACGCAAACGCAGAAGTAAGTCGTCCGTGACGGACAAATTGCAGATTATGAATTCTTCATTGTCGTTCAAAATAGTCTCTTTCCAACGAATTTCCTTTTCCATCTACTTGTAGTGGAGCTGTATATAGTCGGTCGTCGGAGAAGTTATGCAATAATGCCGGAGCTACTTCTTTGCTGTGGGGCTTTGTAATTCCCCCCTATAAGTGACACCGTCTCCAATCAATCGATTTTATTGATTTCCCGGAAAAGAATAGAGAAACCAGATACTGGCTCTCCCCAATTGTACAGATGATAGGCGGCTGCTCCCCAAATTGAGGCAACTTCATCGGCAGGTATTGTAGGTATCAATTGGACACGACGAATCAGATCGTCTGTCGGAACGGAGGAACTGAATGACACAATTTTGTGTATTGTATATGTACGGAGACAGTGCTGTTCTGTTAATCTATAATGACAGCTAAAACAGAACTGCTTCTGCCTAGAGATGTAGGGCTATATATATATATACTGTATATATGATTAATTTGTATACGATTTTTCAGCGCCTGAATGATGCAGTTTAAAGCGTCAAATCAGACAGCATTGTACTGTAAGTGCAATAGTGCAGATCAGGAAAAGTGTGCGTGAAATTATTAATCCGAAACGGAAGCGTGCGTAAATCTGACAGGCAGAAATGATTAAAGACTGGTTTAAATAATTGTCAACTAATTTACTATTCTCCATTATATATAAAATTTGATCTCTTCCGTGACACTTTCCTATTTTGATAACTATTAATTATTTCATTGTTGGCTCTCCTCTGAGGATTGATTATTCTGTGCGGCATTTTTAAACGTAGCAAAGTCACGCGCTCTCATTTGCACTTGAAAAGATTGAAAGAGTTAAGAAACGACATACTGCTAGAAAATATCGGTCAGATCATTTATGCACAGTTCTGTTGATACAAATAATTATTATAATCAGTCAGACAAAGTGCCGATGAAGAAATGAAAAATAATAACAAAAAAAGATCACAGAATATAAGCCGAATGAACTGCTTGAAAAATTAGTTTTGATAAAATCAACTCTGCTATAATATCACAAGCCTATTCTGCTGAGATAATAACTGCAAACAACTAGAAGATCAGGCAAACATTTCTCTACAAAGTTGTTATGAATGTCTATGTTTAACAGATTGACTTCAAATTTAGTCTTCATAAATTTAGCATGGACAGAAATAATATTGGACAGTTAAACTCCAACTATAGTCAAAGATGAAGTCAAACAAGTATAAAGCCAAACAAAATATCTGGCCTTAATTATCCAAGAAAAAATACATATTCAGGCAATTATTAAAAAAATAAACAAACAAAACAATTTTAAACAGCTAAAAACATCTTCCAGTAAACAAACTAACAGTGGTTTAGAAGACTATATCATTTTCAATAATAAACCAATAGTAGTGCCTGACTAAAACGAAACTACAAAACCCCAAAATCGACTATTGAAAATAATGTTAAAAACCTAGACAACTCTTTGGAATCAACAAAATCCATAAAAATAGCAAAATTCTGAAAATAGAAGATTTATTCAAACTATTTGTAAGACTGATGCTTGTTGCACATAAATGTATCCATTTTAACAACCAGACATGTACTGTAGCCTAACAAGGTAAGACAATAAGTGATAATTCTAACAGAACACTAAATTAAGTCCTGACCATTATCAAACCAAAAAAGATAACAGAACATTGTACTATTCTCTGGAATGACCTATATACACATTGCCCCAAGATAACGAAGAACAAAAACAAACTTTATAAATAACTACATATAACCATCTGTCAATAAATAGTTCCTCCAAAAACTCTCTAGGGACTATCGAACTCTTCCATCATTCTTTTTGTTGTAAATGTTAGCCAAATGTGTTTGTATGTGTGTGTTTCCTAATGTGACATTTGTTGATTTTTAATTGTAGACATTTTCGTTTTTTCGCTGGAATGCAAAACTTATACTGTAGCTTATTATTTTCATTTTGGGTTAGTCTCAAATCATTCCACGGCTGCTTCCTATTCTTTGGGAATTGTATTTATTTTACCTTTCTCTAAATAAATTATTATTAATTTAGTATTACTGTATTTACAATTAAACCAAGTGTATTTTTATAATTTAATAATTAAATTAAAATGCAGAACAGAAATATTAAAATCTGTTTCATTTTTTTAATTAAATGGGATGGTATATCATTGGCGTGCTCAATTGCACCTGCAACTAGAGTAGACAGGGGCGTCAAAACAGATCCGGCAGTGATATACACACTTACTAACTTCTGGGGTCCTCACGCGTACAGAATTATAACTCGGTGAGACCTTAAAATTATTTAAAGTCCCTCGTGAGAAAGCGCTATATCAGAAGGTCACATAAAAATATAAAATGTTTAGCCATAATTCAATATGTAATGTTGTTTCTTGAATGTTCTTCAAATAGAGCATGTTCCCAGCTTTTGTATAATACAAAAAATCCCATTACGCAACGAAAGCGCAGATTTTAAAGTTACGATGAGATTAGTACAAAATGCCATGCGCAATAAAAAATATGTTGACAAATTTAAAACACCTTCCACTATAGGAATATGTCACCGATATAAAAATAATAATTCATGAGACACCCGGTATATCTACATGATTTTTTGGCCTATAGTTTATAACGATGATCTATGTCCTGCATTTCTAAACTTTGGTTTACTACTCGATTGTGTTGATCTACTTTACTGTATATGTGTCGATCTTTTGCTGGTCTGTGTGTCTGGACAAAAGTGCCATTAAACAGAATGATTGTCTTTCAAATGTTTTGAACTACTGACCGGGTGAATTGGCGACTGAGATCACTTGACACCGTCCCATGATCAGTTATATTTTATAGATCAGGTTATGAAGTCGAGAAAACTGCTTTGTTAAATTTCAAAATGTGCAGAATGAATGATGGTAAAATATAACTAAAACTATTCATACTACTACTGGGAAAATTGAGTACTCTAAAAAATTAAAGAATGTTTTATTCATAAAGATATAAGTATATAACTACATAGAACTATATAAGAGGTGACATCCAACGTTAAAAGCGAAGCAGGATACGCTGTGTTCTATAAATAGAACAGCGGCGATTTACGTTATAAAATGTGCGAAACATAACTTTTTTATTTCTGAAATTACTCTGTAATCCCCGAAATAATATTTTGTTTGTTAGAAGAACATATTTTTAATGTATTGAGAAAGTTTTCTTATTTGAAACATATATACAGTATTTTGCTAAACAAATCAGCAGCGTAAACATGGGATGTTCTTACCTGGGTTCTTTTCCTTATTTTTGCATTATGAAACGAACGAAAAACATCAGTAGCCTTTTAATTTTGCATATATATATACAGTCATATTGCAATAAGACGTATTGTATTTCTGAATAAAGTATTATTGTAGGTATAAAACTTGGTCGCAACGGGTTGGTTTTAATTGTTTCCGCCGACAAACATTTCACCAAGACCGCTTAGTACGCACTTACCTCGCATCACTATATATACTCCATGGTAACAGATGACACAACACATGGTTAACGGAAAGAAAGAGCTAAGTGCTGAACTGCTCAGTATAGTGAGTATGAGACAATGGGCTTCTGATTATCAACTCGAAATTGAGTATGTAGAGAAATTCAGTTTCTATGACCGTACATCCCACCATACCTCTATGTGCTGTCTTCGTGAAATGTTGTTTAACCTTCGTCAGAACTAAATGTAAAAAACAATCAATCTAGCTGTTAAAAAGTGGATAATTTGTAAAAGATTAACAAACTTATTTTATTTAGAAACCAGTAAGATTCGTTTTGTTTTTACCCACTGACACAACTTTGTTAATACAGGGTGTCCCAAAAGTCTTTGCGGATTTAAAACTGTATTTCAATAAGATAATGTATACACAATAATATGTTCAATAATGTATGATAATAAGCAACAATTACAGTTCAAAACAAGTTTATATCTACATGAATAGTAATACAGAACGCTACATGTAGGTTTAGTTTTCAAAAAGATCACCTTCGGCTGCAAGACACCCTCTAACACGATCAACAAAATTCTGCATTACTTTTCGGAACATCTGCAATGGAATTTGATTAAAAACTTATTGAATTCGATGCTCAAGAGCATGGATATTACGGTAAATAAATATCAAGCATGCTGGATATGCATCGAATAAATTCAATATTTCTTCACAAAATTGCAAACGCCTGTCTGAATCAGCATCGAAAACGATTTGACACTAAAATGGCTTATAGGGGTGACAATTTTTTCTTTCTTCCATATGCGAAATACAGAACTGTTTGAAAAAAGATTTCAGTGGCAATTATTCTTGTTGATATGCCTCGAATTTATGCAACAGCATTCACTACTTCCTTTTTATTATTGTCACCTGAGTCTGTAACTGGTCGCCCACTGTTGGATCGATTTGTTTTCCAAATTTCCTGTAGCTAAAAGCTTCTTTTTCCAATAAATAACAGTGGTATCAGCTGGTGGACGTTTTGATACTTCTCCTGAAATTTTCGCAAACTTTCCACAATACTTTCAAATGCAATCGCACAGAATGTAATATAATTTTTTTCTTGTATTGTGTATTCCATTATTTTAACTAACTAATGCTGTACTAATCGTTGTTAAGTTTTGAAATAATTAAAATAATTAAAATTTCTATTGAAATGATTGAAATAATTTAAACTTCTATTGAAATGATTGAAATAATTTAAATTTCTATTGAACTGATTGTTAAGCATTGTCTACAGTACATAGAGTTACGAAAAAACTATTTCATAGAAGTGATACTATGTATTGAACATATTATTGTGCATACATTATCTTATTGCAATACAGTTTT
>JAUYWV010165366.1:0-18145 GCA_032274565.1 Nematoplana nigrocapitula
TGAATCTTATTTATAGAACTGTACCTTTAGAATCCTACTTATAGTTAATTTGTTTTGCATTTTTCTGTATTATTTATGCTCCTATCTACGTAAAACTTTATGTACTCCTGATGATGGTCTGATGTTACGACCGAAACGCGTCGATTAAATGTTTAAAATCAGTGTCGCTCTTACTTTTATTTTAAAGATACTATTCGGGAACCGCAATACAAAGAACTTCATTCTGCACAAATAAAAATCAAGTAACTTCTCGTTCAATGCAAAAGAAACAGTAACCACATTTAGAGTATTTCACTCAAAGTACAGTATCTACTGAAAGTTCAATACAGCATATATAGATGGACATTTTCATTCTGAAATAAATGCAACAGCAGAAGCAGAAGATTATTTGAGTGCTGTTTGCTGCGCTCTCTCATCACCGGTGGATTAGGAGTAGTCTCCGATAAAAATCCCTAAACTGATAGCCTGCAGTTGTTTTGGAGGGTTGTTGTTTATCGAATAGTCATGCTCATGCGTCGGTATAAAATCAAAGATATTGTATTTTGTCTCCGGTTCCCTCGGATTCTCAGTTAGTGCGAAACTGGATTATACCAAACTCTTTGGTTTGGTCAAGATAACTTCGCTCTTTTCCGAAAAAACGTTATCGACACTACTATTAAGCATTCTACCGTTATAACGCCCATGAGGATTTATCCTAAATCTAAGGTCTGGTATAACCTCAACTGAAACTACCCATAGACACAACTAAAACTGTTGCAGGCCACTAAACCAAATCGAAATTAACCAAAGATCGACGAAATACACAAATTCAGACGCCCATCTTAACCGTAGAAATTGTGCCAACCAGAATACTTCTCTTACTATTTACACATGTGATGGTCCTTCTCTGGGTCCCACCCCGTACCTTGGAAAACTCGGTGAGTCTGAGGGACGGACTCGGTGCGGCAATAGAGAAAGATCGCAAAGCAGTAACCCTTCGAGGATGTATAAGACCTCACGAACCTAGATTCCCACAAAATTCCCCATCTGCTCGGGGTTTCCATATGTCTATTACTTGGTTGTTTGTGCGTGTTTGATAAAGTGGAAACGTTTTTGCAAAGTTTGGTTGTGCGGTTTTCGACTGTGGAGTGAACACACAGACATAGTAGAGTTTTCTGTTACAAGACTATTTGTTTATATTGCAGAAAATAAATGTGATTAAATTAATTTTCACCCTAAAATTCAATTATAACAAGACTCAATATGTGACAATCAAGTTATTTTGACACTTTTATCCATAAGCACAGATCAACAGAAACATCCACACATATAGAGTAGATCAACATCATCTTGTATAGCAAATCAAAGTCTGGAAAGGAAGGAACACAGTTCATCGATGAATATAGGCTTAAAAAATAATGTACAGTAAATGTACAACGTGTCTCTTAAATAATGATTTTTTATAACGATGGGAGACGTTTTAATTTTGTCAATATATTTTATATGGTATTTCTTACTAATATTATCCTAAATTTACAATCTGGGCTTGCACGACGTATATGTGCACTATTGAGTAATATACGAAATCTAAGAACATGCTCTATTCGACGAAAACTCAACATAGGCACGCACACCAGTTGACTATATATTCAAATAAGCATACACGAAACTACAAATGATGACGGCAAAGTCAATATTGAACATTTTCTCACCATATTACTGTATGTATATCTATAAAGTAAGAGGAGAATATTCTAAATTATAGCGTAGTTGCTGAATTTTTATATAGAAACTTTGATTAATTTCAATATCTTTGCATTGCACGTGCAGGTTTTCTATTATTCTCTTGGCACAGTTAAAAATTACGAGCGTACAACGGTTGTTTAATATATTCAAACAATTTTATATTCACTGACAGAGAAAAACATTACCTAAAACTAAGCAGTTTAGGAATTTTTTTATCGGCCATTGATATAAAATAGGAGGCTCCTCAATTTTTTTATCTTACCATTACTTTACATTATGCGGGCAATTAATCGTGAATAACTGTTAAAATACGTCGGATTTTGGAATAAAAAGAAGCCATTTAATAAACTCAAACTCGTCTGTGTTTGAACATACGTACATAAATACATGCAAACAAACAATCCGTCGTCGACATGAATTCAAACATGCCAGTCTTTCAAATGCTGAAATTCGACTTCGTCGCATACATACTTGTTATTGCTCGTTACGTACATCAACAAAGCTTATCTTATCTATACTCAATCAGTCAGGTGTACATTTAATAGCAGCCCAGCAGTCGGTCACATGTGATGCGCAATTCATGTACTCTCTATATTGACCTTCACTAGACAGGAGATTAGTTGAACATTCATTATCTACTTCTCTATTGGCCGGCACTTTTGAGCAGTCCACCCCCCCCCCCTGCCGTATTCGGTGTTTGTATATGTGCAGATGATCAGCAATATGCCGAGAACTGGTAGAGAAGGCGTCTCCGATTTACAGACTGAGCAGTTCGTTTGTAATCGTGTTTCAGAGTTTCAAACACATTCATAGCAGCGTTTAGGTGGAGTGAGTTCAACAAGCCACTCTGTCTAGTCAGTCGAAGAGAGCGTTCTTGTTCGGAATTTGTTTACATGAGTTTTGATTCACTGGTATCGTTAAACAGGTGTTCTTTAAGTATGTCCTTTAATCTAAGTCTCTAAACAATTTTGGCTAAACGAATTCAAAATGAATGCATTACTAAAGTGCCATAGTTTTGACGCATCACGCCTCAATTTTGAAATAGCAGTAGCTAGCTTCAGTTTCGGATCCAAAGAGGGCGGGGCCCCTTTTTTGATTGAAAATTATATTTTTTAAATAGAGTTTTTCACATAATAATTACATATGCTTTAATAGAGAACGAGAACAGTTTTACAGTAGGCCTATGCTTTCTATGACTATTTTTATAAAGAAAATAGATATAAGCTGTTATATTTTGGGTTTTAGTATGTATTGCAATCGTGGTACATAATTGAAGTATGAATTTGAAACTCCTATTTTCAAATCAATAAATTTAAATATTGTCATGGCAATATTTAAATAGTGATAATACCATGCAACATACAGTAAGCAAAGTTAACATAGATAAATTGAAAAGTCATATACATCTACAGAGACGTCAATACATAACATAACCAATACGTGTAAATAACAAATTGTATACGTGCATGTGGAATTCTTAGTTTCACCAAGGTAATACTTTCTCCTTACGATAGTGGTATATCTGGTTGTTATTAACTGCGTTTCTTCTGTCCGAAATAATGCTGAAAAACGATTCAAAAAGTATTAAATGAAGGTAACTTGACGAAAAATCACCATACCACGGCCACGCCGTTATCGGATGCAAAGGCATCGCTCAAATCATCCCTCAAATTCAATAAAATAATTTTGGCGCTGTTCCATCTTCATTACATTCGCAGATGCTCCGCTTCTAAAGCAACTGAAGTCACGATTTAGTCAGTTGTCTACGTCAGCAGTCAGTAAGGTTCACCTTCTACAAAGAAAATATCAATGGCCTTCAGGAGTTATTTGGCAATCATATTCCATATCATGGGACGCTAAAACCAAGTTGAATACACGGTGAAAGAACAGTTTTTTTCTGTATAACTCTTTGTTGAAGAAATACTCTAGTAAGTAAGTAAGTAAGTAAAACGTACGTATATTTATAGAGAAACGACCTGGGTCGGACATATAAGAACAAAATTATTTTGGAGATTAACCAATGATTTGAAAGTACAACAATTTCAAATCGAAAGATACAGTATAAAAATTAAACGAAGTTCCTGATAGCACTTGTAAAAAAAGATTTCAAAAGTCTATTAGTCCGGATTGCTGGCAGACGATTATTTGTGCGATTACGTAGCGTCGTCGGGTGGGTTTGTTGTTGGATAGGTATCAGATCATAGAGCATGTGATTAGGGTTTGACACAATTGATTCAAAGGTTGTTTTTAACAAATGTTGAAACGCCTTGATTCGAGAGATGTCAGCTGAAACTTCTGCATGATTAGGTTGTAGTCGTAACTATGCTCAGATGGAGGAATTCCTTCGATAAGTTTCAAAACACGTCTCTGAATCATCTCGATAGAATTCGATTGAGCTCTTGTTAATGAAAAATGCCATAGAGCTGCTCCGTATTCAAGTAAGCTTCTAATCGACGCGCAAAAGAATTGTACAATGTCGTTCTTGGGGAAACGGGCTCTCAACATGGCTTTCACGAAGTGGATTCTTTTGTTGGACTTCTTTATTATATTTTCGATATAGTGTTCCCATGCCAGTTTTTCGTTAATAATAAATCCAAGAAGTTTTGCTTCTTGGACTGGTTTGATGTTTCCGCCGTCAATGTTCAGAAAGAAACGGGAGTCATTAAATTGCCAACCAAGGCGCCTGGGATATAAGACAGCTGAGAAAGAAGGAAATTGTTTTAAGAAAGAACTGGTATATAAGATCAACTGCACTAGGTGTGAAGCTGTTTATATTGGCCAAACGAACCGTATACTGTCATAAATGGAATTTCGGAACATATCAATATTAGTTCATCCTTTATTGTTTATCAACATATGTGTACTCACAATGACCATGTAGCGTGTAAATGGTCTATCCTCCATTCTGCACCGAATTATTTTAAGAGACTGTCTTTGGAATCTCTAGTAATCAATGCACGGATCATTTAATGAACGGTTGCGTAGGCAAAAATACATTGGATTTTTGTGACTTTGAGTGTTGGTTCATTGTGTGTGTCGATCGATTTCTTATAGCTGTTCTAATTCTCTCTCATTTGTTTTCTCTATTGTTATATTGATCTCTTTTTATGTGCCGCTAAAGATTGTTGTGAACTCTTATCTCTCTCTCTCTCCTCTCTTAAAAACTTTTAATCCTAAACTCTGAACTGGCTGCTTGTATTATAATTTTAGTTGCAGTTAACAATTAGATACTCGAATCGTCCTGCGTAATTAATTTAGTAGCCAACGGAAGCTTTTCATTTTATAATTAAAAAAAGAATGACAATTAACAAAAATAATGAAAACTAAATTTCGATACATTTTTAATAAAAAACGAAACCCATCTCTATTGTGTGTATAATTGTATGATTTATGGCAGAGGAATAACATATACTCCTCTCGAGCACGAACCCAAAGCACCATGAAAATTTCAGACAGAGTACTGCACAGCGCCCCTAATTAAAGAAACTGACATCCTATCTGTTTACATTTTGTAAAATAAATTGAGGATTTTGTCTGACACATATACCCTGCAGTATTTTCCCAGATTTGTATATGTTTCCTACATTTTAAGTTGTTGGGAAAATGCGACAACAGAACACTTTCCATTATCGGCTTACACTCACTGCATGCACCGGAAGTCATTCTCATTCTCATCATTGTTAATCCACTTAACACAATTCGAAAGAGCATAATCGGCAAATCGTAATATTGAGAAGCTAAAGGCAACATAAGGAGGAAGTTATGATTCTCTAGTGCCGCGAATTTTGTCAACTTATACTTCTTTGAGAAAGAAATTGCCAGTCGTAAAGATGAAGAGGATGAAGAAAGTGATGATGAAAAATATGAAATCATGGATATTTACAACAACAGAACTGGATAGAACCTAAGTTATATTTATAAAAGTTATTCAGCATAAAGTGTTGTTGTACACTCCTACTTAAAATCGTTTTTTAGTAAAGACGCCAAATTGACGCATGCGATATTCACAGTCAGATATACAGTATATACATTCGCGATATCTTCCAAATTGATGCCTTTTTTAATTGTGATTTGTGAATACACAATATCATGAGATAGTTCAGACGTGGTTCTCCTATGGTTGACATGAGTTAGAATTTTAACTACTCTTCGTAGGGAACTGATGCTCGTTCGCTGACTGCATTTAAAAAGCGTATACTATAGTTTGTATTAGCTTTAGCATTATTATTAATGTATTTATATAACATCGAGTCAACAGGCAATGTCCAACATGCTCAGTCCCTGTCTACACAGTGTCCTCATGCATTGTCAGTCAGTCAGGTTATACCCGATCAATCAGTCAGCCTCGTGCTCTGATTGGCTGGGAGAATACACACTAATTATAAGCTTACATATACTAGATAATAATTGAGTTGTGCTTTCTGTCATAATTATAAAAGTTTATCATTATCTGCAGCGCTTATAGCTTTCTATTTCCGAGAGTACATAGCCCGGGTTCGAACCCGAGTTCACTGGATTGTGAATCCAACGCTCTTACCACTAGACAAGCGCTCTCTATACTATATATACTAGTTTATATGTTGAGGGATCACATTTATTGAGGGGCAGGTGTGAACTGTTGGCCCCACTTCCTACGGCCCTGCATTTTTTTAAGAATACGCGCAACATCGTAACTAGGACCTAGGTACTAGGTAGGGGGCCACAAACAATTTTTTCTGGGTTGCCCCCGATGACTATGCGAATGTTACTTACGCCACTGGCTGTCTGTGCTGTGCCTAATTTTTCCTTACAAAAAATCCTGGATCCTCTTCTGACGTCATTAGACGCGAAGTGAAAAAATACAAGATACAACAAACACAACATAGAGTATAGTATAGACACACGGTTTACTCATTGCGTACATACGTCATTACGTATCCCAACTAGACTCCTGCGAGACATACAGTACACATAAGACAACAGTTGTCGTCTCGACCAATCGTATCACGATTCTGACATTAAAGGACGTCAAATAGTGCGTGTGTTGTTACAGCGTGATCGATCGATTATATGACTGGCTGGTTGGCTGTCTATGATGTCAAGTGGGGAGGGGGGGGGAGAGGCGTGGCTGTCTACGGTAGTAGAGGTTGCTGTCCTGGGTAGGAACTTATAAGCTGACTGCATGACTTTTAGTTGACGGACGTCACACGGATATATTATTGCATTCTCCATACAACAAGTGCGCCACCACCTCCGCGTGGATTGACTCGGGACTGCTGACACGCCTGTTTATTTATTCCAACTTCGAACAATTTTTAGTACACTCCCAGTGTCAACCAGAGCCCCTCCTCGCTCGCTGTTGTGTATTTCGTTGAGCTTTTTCGGGTGGGATTTTGTTTTCCACTCTGCCAGACTTTTTCTCCCTACTGAACACCACCGCTGGATTTTATATGAGTGAGGTAAGTCGACATTTATTCTACATAAAATGATTTTCCCCGTGCACAGAAGGGAAACGGGTACTTTTATTTTTCCACTCAGACCTCAGCCTAATCTTCAGCGTCGCTGTTGTGTTTGTCTCGATTTGTGGCAAGTCATTTTGCAAACCTTCAGCTAGTCTGAATGTCATGTCGTACGCATCTTTTAATTCAACTTGTCCACACTGCTGTGGAGAGGATGACCAGACCCTGGAGCAGTGGCGGACTTTGAGTGGGGGGGGGGGGAGCACCTGCTCCCCAATTACATTCGGAAATTTTTTGTGCTATTCTATAATTTTTTAGTATTCGGCTTTTTGAGACTTTGTTGAAATGTGGCTTCAGTCGGAATTCGGAAATTTTAAGGTATCTTGCCCCCGCACTTAAAAACCTCAAACTGCTCAAAGTCTGCCACTGCCCTGGAGTACTGACTCCAGCAGGTATATGCCCTGCTCACTTAAACGCGCGTTCGGGGCGGAGGTCCCGCCTTTGTCAGTGGCTGACGGAGGATCCCGTGGCGGTGGCCTCGTACCTGCGGCTGCGGGAGCTCCGGCCCCTCTGACGAGGCTGCCGCCTGATCCCATCCTATCCCAGCAACTGTCGCATGTTGAAATGTTTTACACATTTTTGGGATTTTAATTTTTCCCTAACCCCACCGCGCCCTTTGTTCAACTTGGAGAATGATTTCAGATCCACCCATATATTCACATTAGATGAGATCTGTAGATTATAAAAGTGACACATACAGTAATAACCTAGAAAACGGCAGTTCATAAGCCCTCGCATTTCTGATCTTTCTGTAACATTTCTCGTCTTTCTATCGTTTGCCGCACCCATATACAAAACTAGAGACAACGGACTAGGCAGACGTTTTATTTGTTGGCCAACATGCTCATCTCAGATGTATATAATATTTGAAAACTCTGAAGATTTGCAATGTAGAAACAACAACAACAAAATTTTATATCCCTCAACAGCCACGGATTTTATTTTCGAAAAGTATAATGATCACATTGCGTCTTATAGTCCGTTTCAGGAAAGTGTTTCTGTTACATTTTAGTGCATTTAGACGTCAATTCTACTAGACTGAATAAAATGGGAAAGAGCACATATGCATATAATACTGCATTTCATATCATAGTTGATGCATGAAGCATAAGCAGACACAACGACTGTCTGAATTTCTATAAATACTAGCTGATTGAACGGGACTGATGCGAATTTCTTGACAATCTTTTAAAAACCAATAAAGCTACTGTACACATATTAGCATGTATCTATCACCATGCGTGAACCTTGATTAAAAAAGTCGGTTTCATTCTAAGAAATTTAATGGCGTACCGTATATGTGACAAGCATTTTAGCCATTCATGCAGTTGGACGTGTAAGTTATATAAATAGGCGACTTGATAGGCCTATATTATTATTTTGATGATTAAATTGCGCAAGATTGTTGGAACTTTGCTTTCCTATAATATGTCAATCATTTGCTTCATATAGGTCAACTTTAATACTCTAACAGATAAAAGATGTCGGTCTTGGTAAAGCCGGTGGTGATGCGGCAAAGCTGGGTGTAACCTTTTCACGTGTGTATTGTCAACACGCTGCGCTAAATGCAAATGTCAAAGGAACATTAATTAGGCATAGAAGGACACAATTCAGAAACAGATATAATATATAGAAATAGAACATAAGGTATGTTTAGCTATACTGTATACGAAAAAGTTATATTCTATAGGAATCCAATACATAATTTGCGTGACCACAGACGCTTCAAACTGTTTAAAAGATGTTTACCAAGAATTGTAAATTTGACAATTTATCATCGTCATAGAGTTTTTCGCCTGCACTCAATTTTAAACGAGCAATACATATTAGGTGAATACTTATAAGAAACCTATAAGAAAGAAAAACAACTAACAAATCATTTAGGTTGTGCCAAATTTTCTCATTGTAGGAAAGATTATTTTGGCAAATTGTCAAGGACAAAATTTCATTAAAAATAGGAACGCTGTCGTCTATTATAGCCTTTACCCGGAAAACAAATGTGACTTCGTTTTAAGCCGCTAGACATACGTATAAAGCTAAAGTCTAGATTTGTAATTGATTTTGTCTGGGCGTTAAGAGAAGAAGGAGCGTCCCAGTTGAGCATATATTGTATAGATGACATTAAGAGCAATTCTTTGTGTCCAAAACGTTCTGGATGATTTTAAAATCAATTATTTTGCAGATTAGGCTTGCTTGTTCGACTGCTACATTAGCAGTTTTGTGGCAGTGCGATTGTCCCAAGTTGCAATGCTAATGCGCTCGCTATACAGCTATATATAGTATAGTGGACGCAAGTAGCCGAAAGTTAATCTAGTCGATAATGTAACCCAATTCCCGGCATAGTTGACTAAATCCAAAAAAGTTAGAAGATCTCTAATTACAAAACACATTTCAAATTTTTCCATAACTTATAACGTTTTCCGGGCAAATTATCTGATTAATTTGCATAACCACGGCAGTGCAGCGGAATCCAGTAATTGTACCAAAAAGCTTAAATTATCCCAGGTGTACTGGAGGTCACATTCTTCTACTACATGCAGTTCTCTCTCGTACTATAATAGTACTGTGGTGTTAATGATATAATCTATTTAATAAAAAAACAATGAGTACGGTACTACATTTTGGTTCTATATATATTTTGGTGACATGGTATTGATGTCTTAATGTAAAATACGAACTAAGTCAGAATAATGATCAAAGATAATTCCATATAATTATAGTATTTAAAAAATTTGATTTTTTCCTTTTCATAACTCGAATTTCATTTCACGATTACAGTATTCCCAAATTATCCAGGCACTTTAGAGTTTCAGGGTGCGTATGTGCATCAGGGAAAAATCAGGGAATTTGGCTGTTTTTGACTTAAAATCAGAGAAATAGAAAAAAATCAGTATGTGAAAGATATTTTTTATTGTGTTTGTAAATTTGTAAAATATATATAAAAGACATCGTTAAGAGAAAAGTGTCGAAGTGTGAACCAGGAAGATCTCAAGCAATTATGTGATGCCATTACAAGCGAAGAAACCTGTATTTCAAGGACTAATTTTCTGAAATTTCGAACAACATTTTATATTTTATATCGTTATCTCATTATTTCATATTATTGTGTTTGTCTACAATATGTAGAACTTCAAACAATGTAATACTTGTTATCAGTGATTTACACATTATAATGTGTACATAATCTCGGTTGTGACTTAATAATACACATAGATAATTATATTTTTTGTTGTTAAAACGATGTATGCCTGCCTATACGTAACCGGATGTGTAGAATAATTTTCATCTCTCCTAGATATCAAATAAACATTAAAATAGCGCTCGGCGTTGTTTTAGAATTTTTTTTTGGATGACAATGAGATAACGTCCCTAGCTAATCGCTGTGAACAATAAAAATGGACATTTTCTACATACTCATATTAGTTGTTATAAAAAAGTACAAATTCAGGAGAAATCTGGGCAAAGCCTGCGAACCCTGGAGTTTGATAAATGTTTAAATGCAGCTGGAAACTCGCGCTATTTTTAATATGCACTTTATTACCTTTAGAGATTTTTTGAAAGGTATAATAAATGAGAAAACCGAACCAAATTGTCCCGTTCCGATTTCTCACATGTATTCGAATTTTTAATTAACCTTTGCTGCTGTTTTATTAGTTTTGCCATTTGTTGTTATTCTGGATTGGAATAAAATAAAGAGCAGATGATTTGGTCACAAAAAACACAATTAAACGTGAATAGAAAAGATTTAAGGGAGAGTTTCGATCAATGATGCGTCCTCGTCTCTTCCTTCCTCATGCCAAGTTTAAACTAAAACTAACCTGAAAAAGACCTCTTACTCATGGTTTAGTATTGCTACATGCTATACTACTAGGAGTAGTTTGATATTATGCAAAAAATAAAAATAAAAACTTTATCAGAAACAACAGAGCTGAAAACGTATAGGAAACGCTTAATAAACGACGACACTCGACTAATGGAAATGTGAAATTACATATGGAAACAATATCCACAAAAATCTTGAGAAGATATGACTATAGAATGTTGCTGCTGGTAACAAAGATAGCACTTCTGAAACGAACCAAATTTTAATGTAGGATAACGAAACAATTTTCAGGAGACTCGGAATTATAAACGAAACATTGCAGAAATGCATTGGCCCGTTGTTCGAGGATGGGATTCGTCTATCAATTCTTACAGATACTGAACCCTTTGTTCGCATTCGGCAGGCGGCTGCTCTCCGTGCAGGAAGTCTCGTTCGTGTTCTTCCTCGCGCCTCACCGAGTTGAGCTGGGAAATCTCGCTGACTTCCCAATTAGTCACAACGAGTACACATTTCTCAACTTTTTCAACTGTTCTCCTACGCTATGCTATTTAAATGTCAACATGTACTCTCTTCGAACTGTGCAATACGCGGTGTTTCCGGAGTGCAGTTTTGTTGTCAAGTTGGAGTCATTTCCCAATTGTGATTGTATGCACAACCCGCATTAATTTGTGGATACATGCACAGACTGGTTGTTTGAGCTGCCACCACAAGGATCGAAGAACCTCGTTCAAATCCTCAAGGACCGGCTGCCTGTATTTGTATTTGTATTTGTATTTGTATTTGTATTTTACCACTCAAATCTGTACAAAGTACACTCATGGCACTGATAGAGTTTGTGTTGGAGGCTTTTCTCTAGATGCACTTCCTAGCTTATCGTGAGTGATTGGTGTTTATCTCATTTGGAATTTCGAACACAACTTTTAGGAAGTGGAAATCGTAGTGATGAGCACAGTTATAGGAACACACGGAACTTATATACATACAGTTCTGCGAATCGCAATGTTAAATTTCGCATTGAATCGAATCGGGACATTTTGAAAATAATACATGTATATTATATAGTGCTATTATTAGTTGTTTGATAATTTAAAATTAGAACTTTTACTGCATTCATTGCATCCATTTTTCTGTACAATTCTGAACTTTGGGACGCTAAGAAACGTAAACTAATTAACGCTTTTCAAATGAAGCTTTTAAAGCGTACAAAATGGTTCCACAGGGTCAGAAATACGACGCTCTAGTGCCTCGACGTCCAGGGATATAGAAGAACGCTGTGTTACTGATATGCAAGTTCACGCAGTAAACATACTAGACATCTTCCTTATCCTCACTGAATCGAACAAACCAATATGTTTGCTCTTCATTACAAATTCGGTGTGCTTACGAGCGATCAGTCTAACTCAGATTGAGACTTGGACACAGACCACAGAGATTAATTTCTGCATGCCGATTCGATTCGAAAATATTCATTCAAAACTTTTACTTCGAATCGAATTTCGAAACGCGGTCTCCGATTTGCAAATCGACTCAAATTCTAATATTCGCAGGCCTCCACTCACTGTTGATAATCTGTTCTAGGTTGTGCTCTGCTTTTTACGCGATATTATTTTATTAAATGTTACTTTGAACACTATATATTGAACATTATTGCTTGCTACGAAAAAAATAGAAACAAAGATGACAAAAGGACCCTGAGCTTAATCATTTGAAAGCCTCAGAGGAGAGTGATAAGAAAGCAGTGCTGTTAATTATTGCACAAATGATTATTGCAGGTTTGGGAACTAGAAAGCCTGCTACAATCCATTATGCTTTGTTCAACAAAAATAAATTATAAATCTATAAAATTTACTTTGCACTTTAAAATACGGCGTATTTATAAAGGAAATCTAGCGGACGATGACGTTATTTCTCCTCTCCCATTTACGACTGTGTACACTAATGGAAAACAAAATGCCACGTAACAAACATTTTTGTATTTTCAACGATATAGTATGTAGCAGGAAATGTTAACATCTGGTATGACCTGTCCCACAAAAAAGAAAACTTAGTATTCGACAAAGCTACAAAAGTGAAAATGTAAAAGATGCTCCTGAATCGCCTAAAACCTAATTTCGAAAGCTCCTTTGCATGAACCAGAATGGTTTTAACTTTAACACTCTGATGAATTGTTATTATCGAAGAAGTTAAGGTTGAAAAACAGCCTACCGTCTGTACTCACATTCGTCGACTTTCGTAAACCCTTTGACTCCATCAATAGAGCGATGATGTTTAGGATCTTTGCTGCATATGGCGTTCCAACAACCATATTCCGGTACTATGACTCAAGTGGTGACACGATAGAAGCACGGACTTCTTTGAACTACAGTCAGGTGTCCTACATGGCGACACACTCACAATCAAATACTCAAATACAATGACCATCTCGGTCTTACCAACCGCTCGGAACAAAAGTAGACGTCACCCAACCACCTACCGAACTGACACAGACTTTGCCGACGATGTTTCCCGGCTTTCTGATACCATTGAGAATGCCCAAACACTCCTATCGCTGGTTGTCAATTCTGCAAACAAAGAATAGCTCCGCACCAATGAATCCAAACCCGAATTCGAATGTTACAACATAGAAGACATAGATAAGGAAATCAAAGACTTGGACAGGAATGTGCAAATTAGACGCCATCTCGAAATTTAAATTACTACATAAACTGAAAATTCATTTTTGCGCCACTGTCGAAAACATACTAATTTACTGATTGATTCAAATTGGTCCAAATACAAAACAATCATCTCGACTTTCTTATTGATATATTTCTAAAACTATAGCATGAGAATATTTTATCCTGTTTTTTTACGGATTGCACGATGGATATGCCTATTTTCCCGTTAAAAATACTTCATCGTCTAGCCTCATTTATCCTGACTGCTTGTCTTTCTCTTAATAGAAAAACAGAATCCACCTAGCTAGGTAAACATTATGCAAAATTATGCAAATTGTTACGGCGAATCGCTGGAGATAATAATATGCGGGGATAGATAAGGTTTCAAGATGGCGTCTGTTGCCAATTTGGTGCTTCGAATTTCCCGCGCTGATTGGGACTCAGCAGTTCGTTCTTTACAGTTGTAGCGGAATCTCTCCCCGTACCTCCTTGCACGACCAACTTAGATAATTTGACAGTTTTCTAATTAATTTTATAACAGTTATGAAACTCGTTTCACGCACACATTCAGGGTATACACTCATGAAAGTACAGATTTATTATATCGGCAACGCTTTTATCGTTCGACAAATACAGTAGTTACAAGATAGTAGAATCGACTGTAATATGCGTAGTATCCGTTTCTATACTATAGCTTTCCGCCCATTTGTAGAGCTGTTGTGGATTCGAAGGCTTTCCGCTGCTCATTTCACGTTTATACTGCACATTTCATTCTATCTACACTTCCATCTGCACAGTAAATACTTATCGCTGTCGGTTTTTTCTCTCTCTCTCGGTTGTCTATTTCATCGCCCACGTCTATAGTTTTGTCCCATAAGAGAGTAAAGCCAGTATCGTTTAATCAATTTTCGGTGGAGAGACAACCATTATTGTCTGCTATTATAAAATTTGTCTGCATTCAACTGAGCAATCCAGAGGGGCGTGGTGTATCTTTTACGTTTTATTCTTCCACTTTTTAAACGGCTTTTCCGAACGAACGAAACCTTTGCGTCTCCGTATCATATGTTTCTTTATATTTCTGTTTAGAAAGTAATTGTATGAAACGAAGGATGAAATTGAATGAGTAATACTTATAGTTGATTGATGATGAAGGTTTGGGAAAACGCAAATCAATCACACAAATGGATTGATCAGAATAACTGCAGGTATTAAACCAGAAATATAGTCTCGGTCAGCGCTTTGCTCATCTGTTCCATTTGGCTGATTGGCCATCTTGATACTCTCGGGAAAATGAACTCATCATATTTGCGACGGCCTGCTTGGCTTCCAATTGCATGGACGATTACTTAATGTTTAAGAAGTGGTAGATTTAAATGTGTCTTCTGTCGCACGAGACATGATTTGTGTTGAATTTGTGCTTGACCAGTCCCGCTTGTTTAACTGTTAAATTTAAAGATTCGTTGTTTTATTTGTTTAGTTAGTTCTTTTATTTGCTCCAATAAGACTTTATGTAATATTATGATATTAGCTATATGTTATGTAATGTGTTAGATCTGGTATTTTGTTCCTGATATACATACATCCTTCATCTCTCTCCCCTCTCACTCTCTCCTCTCTTCCCTCACTCTCTCTCCCACACTATATCCATCAATCGCTCTCCACTCTCCCACTTACTCTCCATCACTTCTATTTATCCTAATCTCCCTTATATTTCCCTCATTCTCTCCCCTTTCTATCTTTCTGTCTCTCTCGCTCACTCTCTTTCTCTCTCTCCACTCTCCCTCTTTCTCTCTCCCTCACTCTCCCACTTACTCTCTCTCACTTTATCTCCCCCTCACTTTCTCTTTCGCCATATCTCCCTCATTTCCCCCACTCTCCCTCACTCTCTCCCCCACTCTCTCCCTCACTCTTACTATCATTCTCTCTTCCTCACTCTGCCCCCCCCTTTCTCTCATCCCCCCCCCACTCTCTCTCTCCCTCACTTTCCCACTTACTCTCCATCACTTTGTCTTTTTCTTAATCTCCCCTACTGTTCCTCACTATTTCCCTTCTTCTCTTTCCTCTTTCTGTCTCTCTCTCACTCATTATCTTTCACTCTCCCTGTTACGCTCTCCCTCACTCGTTCACTCTCTCTCTCCCTCACTCTCTCTCTTCCTCACTCTCTCACTTATTCCCTCTCCCACAATCACTATCTTTCTCTCCCTCACTTTCCCCCACGCTCTCCTTCACTCCCCCACTCTCTGTCTCCTTCACTCTCCCATTTACTCTCTCTCTCTCTCGCCATCACTTTCCACTACTCCCTATCACCCTAACACTCCCACACTCTCACTCTCCGACTTACTCTCTCCCCCTCTCAGTCTTTCACTTTCTCTCTCCATCACTCTGTCTCACCTCACTTTCTCTCTCCATCACTCTGTCTCACACTCACTTCCCCAACTTTCCTCTTCTCTCCGCTCTTTAGGCATTCTATCTTCCCTCTCTTTCTGTCTCGCTTTTACTCATTTCTTTTACCTATTTATCCTCCCTTCAGCTTTCAATACTCTCCACGCTCCACACGCTTCTCAGTTCTCTTTGCCACGTTCGTAATCGCTTGAACGTTGTCTTTGTTGTCTTTTATTATTCTAAATTTATAGAATACATTCTGGTTTTGTACAAATTGTTTTATCCTTTCACAAACGCTAATTTGTGCGTGATTTAATCATATGAGCCGGCAAATTCAATGGGGATTTATTCCTTATTATTTAGAAATCGTCCACTGACGATGATTATTAGGTTGATACTTTCACTGTCCACATTTTATCCATAGCTCGAGTCAGCAGACATTATAATTTGTTCCCCTACATAGGGACAAAAAATGATTCCGAAACATTTTATCTCTAGTCATTTCCCTGGTCTAATAAGCTTCACTTCTGTTTATTTAGCTTCGATTTGTGTGGATTTGCGTGCCACTCACCGTGATGGGATTCCGAGAGAGTCCAACATCAATACCGGAGTGGAGAGGGGAGCCTCAGATCATGTTAAATGGGGAAGGTTTTCACATTTTTCAATGATTACGCATTCGTTTTATTGATTCTCAGCGATTTCAAAATGATAAAAGACATTTTCTTGTCAAACCAGTCACTCCCCCTCTGTGCATGGGATGGAAATACAGTTGTTTTAAAGACAAATAATCGATATGGAGGAGGGAGGAGGTGCAGAGACACGGAAATGAAAACGGGTAAACACCTTTTGACGTCATCGGAAAAGTGAACCCAATCCGACCCGATTATACTGTTGTGCATGTACCTCGTATATATGCATTGCAAGAAAATGCCACGTTGTGGAGCTTATCTTTTCTCCAATGATGGCTGGGTGGCCTGGAATGTGTCCAACTGCCCTATTTGTCAGACTTTAAGAGAGGTGGAACAGATGGCCTGTGTTGCTGTTGTTTGTATGGAAGTAAAATACAGTTCATGTAGGGCTCGGGAAACAATACGGTATATGAATAAATGTCTGATTACAGCACAACGTATGACTGACGGAACTTTTGATGGTGTTGAACTGCCTGTCGGTTAAGCAATACGACAGGGAATTGTAGATAATATGATTAATTATTGTCTGGGTTTAAGTGACGAAATTAGAGTCATTTATTTTGTCTAGAACCCCAACCCTTCCAAAATTCTCCTTTGTCTGGTTTTCACAATTTTTAAATTAAAAAAGCTAAAAGCCCTCTTTCTGCATATCCGCTGTGCGCATTTGTAAGAAGCAAATATCAGACGATTTTTAACTGTGCCAAATTTAGGTTTGCACTGAATGTAATTTATATTGGACCCGTGATATACTGTACATATTATAGTAAACGGGTAAAGAGGCCATCGCCCGACAAGATTTGCCAATGTAATAACTCAATCCACTAGCCCAGCTGAAGAGCTAATCAGAATGCTTTTTGTAGTCCGAGCAGCCAGAGACGCCGGCCCATGCAGCCGACTTCTGGCGTGAGTGTCCTGCTCCAGGAGGCAAACTGCTGCATTACTTGGACCTCCTACTGTTTCTCTCTCTCTCTCTCTCACCTGTCTCTTATTTCTCTCTCTCTCTCTCTCTCTTTCTTCTTTTTCAATATTTTCTCTCGTCTCTCAATGTTTATCTTCCTGTTTTCCATATTTTCTCTCTTCTCTCAATTCCCCCTCTCTCCTCTCAATGCTCTCTCCTCTCGATTCTCTCCTCTAATCTCCTAGCAATTCTCCAGCTCCCTCTCTCCTCAGTTCTCTTTTCTCCTCTCCTCTCAATTATCTACTCTTCTCTCTCTCTCAATTCTATCTTCTCCTCTCCTCTCTCAATTCTCTCATATGTCTCTCTCTCAATTCTCGCATCTCTCTCCTCTCCATTCTCCTCTTTCACTCCCCTCCTATCTCTCTCTCTCCTATCTCTCTCTCTCTCATATCTCTCTCTCTCTCTCACGCCAC
>JAUYWV010165477.1:0-18135 GCA_032274565.1 Nematoplana nigrocapitula
TCTTTCCACCGCCAGTGTTCACAAACCACTCCTTGCACTTGCCGTCTTTCCTGTTCTTCGTTATCTTCTCTGCTTCCGTTCTTCGTATGGTGGCCTTCGCTACACTTAATAATGTTGATCCACACTTCCTGTTGATCGAGATTCGTTGCCTCTTATCTTGTCCTCACTCTCTCTCTCTCTCTCGCTCTCGTGCTCTCTCTCTCTCCCTGTCTTTGTCTTTTGCTCGCTCGCTCTTCTTTCTTTCCTCTCTTTCTCAGCGTCCGGGCAAGTCACCACTCGCCCGGACCCCGTTTGACAATTCGCCACCTCCGTATGAAGTGCGCCATGCTCTCTGTTTAACCATTCTGTTCTGCTCTGCTCATGTTTCACGGATAACCAGCATCTCGCTTGAGTGAAGTGTGAAGTTTCGGGTATCATCTTGTCTCGCTGGGGAACAAATAGTTAAGAACATGTCAATGGAGGGAGTGTTGACTAGGAGTGAGCATTCGTTCAATAGGCGGATGGGGTGTGGTTGACACGATGCCGAAGGCATTTTGGCTCCAGAGTTGAGCTGAGCAGAAACTCACTCTGTAAGACAGTGATTCGTGTGACTGGGCGAGACTTCGCTGCTGTTTGCACGTTCAAGACGGAGACCTACCCACTCGTTATGGCTTGTGTTGAATTTTTCTTTTGATTCATTGTACTTTGCGCATAAAAGAGAGTCGTAATGAAAACTTACGTATTTCTCCACAATCCACAAGAATTAAAGAGCAAACATCCACCCTGGGCAAATTGCAGAGGCGGTGGCAAAATATGATGTGAATGAAAACAAATTAGATAATTAGGGTAGACAAGCAAAGAAAGATTTTGTCGTCAAAGCCTATAGCGTGGGCATAGAGTCAGGCGAATTACAATAAGACTTGTAGAGAAACACATTTCTAACCCCCCTTCAATGCCCCAGCTGCAGCTGGTTGGTGCACAAGATTTATGAACCGGTACAATCTGTGCATTAGAGAGAGCATAAAATATACTGTAATATCTCTGAAACTTTCCGCATAACCTCGTAGAAGACATGATCGTAAATTTTCTGCGGTTAACAACACGACTACACCCAAAAAATGATTATAATCATCAATAATTATTCTTTGTTTGAAGAGTAGCACCTGTCGTGATATTGAAATGTAAAAGCTGTCCGAAAGAAATGATGAAAATAAAATGATTTGATAAAGTTGAAAACGAGGAAGTGTTGCAGATGTCGCATATGATCAGAGAAAGACCTGGAGAGATGTGCGGGGGGGGCGAAAACTGTACAGCAGAACAAATGACCATCATTCCCAAGATCCCCCCATGGAAGGAAATGGGAAATCATGCATTCAGACCAGACATACAATAAGAGTGCCGTAGGCAGGGATGAACCATGATAAGTGAAAGCAAGAAAGGGGGGGAAACGGTGGAAGATTTGATGAACCAAGTAGAGATAGAAGCCTGAAGGGATGGTTCGGTCAAAGAAGGCAGAAAGCAGGGAAGCAGGTGTACTAGTAGTGAAAGAAGAAAGGAACGAAACATAAGCTCTGGCAGCAGGAGATTTGTGTTACTCGATCAGGGCGGAGATGGTAGCTATGAAAAGGGCTCTAGAGATTATGGAAAGAGCAAGAGTGGAGGAAAGCAGTGATTTGTGATTTTCATAGACTCAAGATCAGGAATCCAGAAACTTGAAGCAGGACCAGCAAGACAAGAGGAACTCCTAGGAAACGTAATCTGGGAACTGTTGGAGAGGCTCAACGACAACAAGTAGAAAGTAATCTTTCAGTGGGTACCATCCCACTGCGCGATAGAGAGAAATGTATCACGACAGAAAAGCAAAGTATTCCTTTTTTGGCAGATAATTATGGAAGTTGATTAAGTGAATGACCTCTAAAGTCTTTTCTGTCAATTCATATGAAGTGTTGTCTGTGCTTGCCGATGATACTAAGACACTGGTAATGAATTTGCATTCGATATTTTCTGAATTTCTCAGTACTCGATAACTCGTGGAAAGTTTTTTTCCGCATACAATTAAAATCTTTGAATGTTGTTAATACTTCACTACTTTCAAGTAGTATCGATTTATTTTGCTGTTAAAATAAGAATAATCTAAAAAGTAATATAAACTATATTGGACATCTGGAATTTCAACCCACACATTGATAATACTGTATATTTGTTGCATCCTATTAATATAGGCAATTTACTGCTATTTACAATTTCAGTTTGGGTACGTGTTTTAGCGTCGACTTTCTGTTCTCTTTCAAGTTATTTAGTATTACTGTTCTTTTTTGTATCTCTTCACCTAGCAGTATATATTTCTGTACTGTTGTGTACAGTATGTCCAATTTATTATTCTTTTGGTACTATATAAACGCTGAGAAACAGTTGATAAACATAATATAGCTAAATGTGGTCTTGCATCGTGCTAATTATCAAATCCTGCTTGTTTTTTTACTTTGTGAGAAATTTGAAAAATAGTTTACAGTTAAAGAAGAGTATGAATAACCAAATCCGAAGTTTGTATCTGTTATACAATAGCGGTATTAACTGGTGTATAGTATAAACATTATCTGCCTATTTATATTACAATGCTTTCTGTGTGTTTTATTGATTTTCTCGGACTATCGAGTTTAAAGTTTATCATTTTGTATTTTTTGTTTTTTTTATTTTGGTTTCGGTGTGGTGTCATGCAGTTGACTGATGAAAAGATTCGTTCAAGTAGTCGTTCGCGACCGAATACCTATGTTATTGATAAGGAGCCAAATAGTCAGGTACGACAGTGAAAGATTTAGATTACCACTGCACGCTGACTTGGTGGAACCCAATTTGCATTAATCGTTTATTTATGCTACAGATATTCTTAACCTCTTTTTAAAAAAAATGCTTTGCACAGGTTAACGCTGTTTACTGGATTCCCTTTGTAAGTTTATCTAAATATAGATTTCCGCTTTGCAGTATTCCCATCGATTTCTTCCATAACACAGACTTCAATAACCATTTGGATATCTGCTTTACAATAAAAAGGCGCATCCACACTTTCCAACATTTACAAACGATTTCCATACGACAAAATTGGACCGATTTGTACTACATTTACATTGAAAGATTCTTATAGGAATATTTTAACGATTTTTACACAACTTTCAATATGTCTCCATCACTGAATCAGGTGAAAGCCTTTGCAATTTTAATATTAAATCATATGCAAAAGAATAGGAAAAAGAGGTTATGGCAGAGTCTTGAGGAAAACATCATCTGGGATTTGGAGGAAGAGATGGATTACTTGAAGAGGTGGCCCTGTCTGATAGAGAATGCTTCAAAAACTTTACACTAATGGAGTTTGAAGTTTTCTGTGATCTTCTGGGCTCATTAAAACCATACATTATACTAAGAAAGGCGGCCACTTATTATATCGTTTTCTTTTCTGTATTCCTTCAAGAAATAGGTTCTCATATTTTGACACTTGCTGTTGACATAACTTCTACATTAATAATATAAATAAATTTTAATGAATAATATCATTATTTTTATTACAAATTTTTAAAAAAGTTTTATAAATTGTTATCGTATATAGTTGTTTTAATTTGCTATAGCTAACATAAATAAATAAATATATAAGTATTATTTATTATATTTCTAAGTGAATTTTAGTATATAATGTAAATATATTTTTAGTTTATATTAATATAATAATATATAAAAATAATTATTAAATGATTATTAATATTACTTATAGATAAGTTTTTATTTTGTATTTTGTCTCATAAAACTGAAATAAAATGTTTTGGA
Source organism: Nematoplana nigrocapitula (assembly GCA_032274565.1). Classification (NCBI taxonomy): domain Eukaryota; kingdom Metazoa; phylum Platyhelminthes; order Proseriata; family Nematoplanidae; genus Nematoplana; species Nematoplana nigrocapitula. The sequence goes on from JAUYWV010165477.1 coordinate 3,796, forward strand.
TTTTAATAAATACATTTATTTATTAAGGTTTAATTTTTAAAAAGTGTATGCAATTTGTAGTAAAAATAATTGAATACAAAAGTTTGCACTAGATTACCAGATACTCCCAATTATGTAGCTATTTTTTATAGTCTGTCTTTTAATTTATTGTGATGGGCATCACAATTGACATCCCACAGGCAAAATTCTCTCTTGTACAATTGAACTAATTTGGTAAAATTTTGCACTTTCATTGAGCGCTATTTCACTAGTTACCAATGCTGACAAATTTAAAGAATCCAAGCAAAATTTCTATAATTTATAAAATGTCTATAATGAAAATAGAACAGGTTCTATTTATGTCGTATAAAACAATCGGACAAGAAAATCTAATGCGATTTGTCGGACCGACAAAAATTGGATAAAAATCAGATAGTGTGGATGCGCCTTAAGACGGGGGGATTGTTTAGGCGGAATTTCGATTTCATCTCTTTGTTAATTTGTCAGGTCAGCTGCCCTTGGGAATTTTGCTTTTTTAACAGAGAACAGTCCTGACTTGATTCGCATTTTCCATCTGTGTCACCATGACCTTCTGCCATTTTTTAATCTTCTGTTAAGTTGTTCAACTTATTGCTATGCCATCTTTTCCCATGGTACGAGTGAAAGCATTGAGCAGTGCTGGCACAACCTGCGTTATGCGTTATTATTTTCAAGTCCTTCTTTTTACTGCGTTATTTTCGCTTTTGGTCCAATGCTTGTACAATCTTAAACTGTCAAAAGGCAGCAAAAGCAACTTGATCCAGCACCAATAGGGATGAGCAGGATATGAAAGCCGAACTACAGTGGGCGTGGTAGAACGCAATTACCTCAAAAACTGACTGTCTAATAAATTTAATGTTTCTTTATTCATGTGGCCGACAGAAACAGATACATTTCACCTTATATACAGGCGCCTAAAAGGGTGTAATCAAGAAATTAAGGGTGGAAAGTAGCTTAAGTTACCTTCTGGTCACTGGAGGTTGTTCGCTTCACACATTAGCCAACGTGAACCGAATTACCATCTCTTCAGAGATTCCAGAACGACAGTTGTCCCGACAGAAGAGCTTTTGAGGATTGCGCCCTTCAAAACGAAAAAGATGGTTTAAAATTAATTTGAATCATTTAGGCCCTTTTTGCAGCACTGTAATTTGATTGTGATTTTATTGATTTTTCAACGTGGCGAAGAAACTGCACATTTTTAGAGAGGAAAGACGTGTCAAGGTCTCCAGTTTTAAAATCCCCAAAAAGAACAATTCACACTCTGACTATGCCTTGACGGATTGCTTACGTATTTTACAATATGTAAATAATATCTTCGCCTGCGTTATTATTTTCAAAATGGTCTTTACCAGCACTGCAGATGACAATTTATGTTATGACGTCCCGTGCTTTGGCGAATGATTGCTAGAATCCATTTTCCGCTTATTTTCTTTGGGCATGATGATTTGATGTAGGCTCATGTCACGTCTCGTGGCCAATGCACTCGTTTCACTTCTGAACTGATTTCTTATTCATTGGATAACAATTTGATGCCTCTTACTCAAGATTTGGTTTTGATGTTCAGCAGTTGTGGAAGTAGTGTTGCTACTCCAGCGCATTTTGAAGAATTTGTCGGAAATGGCGGAATTTTAGAGGCTGAGCGGAGTTAAATTTCCGTCAAAATGTTGTCTATATTTTAAATCGGTTAATCAATCAATGTAACTTTTTTATCCTGATGGATGTAGAGATTTCCACTATGAGTGTAGGTATGAATGATATAAAATTTGGGGAAATAAATAGACAGTTGTTACCTTGCGAAATACTTATATCAATAACATATTTTGCAACATAAATATTGGTAACACATTTCCATTCATACACATATGCATAACAATAACAATTAACGAATAAATATACACAGAGATTTATTTTGTTGTATTTTTACCGTTGAACATTTTTTTATATACAGTACATTTTAATTATTGTATGCTACTGTTACATTCTTCATACATCACTGCAATAACTAAGCAGGGCACTGTACCTACGGTACATTGTGATTGATAGCTTGCAGTGACGACAAAAATGGCGTGAAACGCTTTGGCAATTAATAAATCTCGAAAAACTAAATAAATATGCATTTTAGATTTGATTAATCGGCGGAAATTTTATTTTTTGCTGTTTGAGTGGCAACATGGTCGAAGACGTTGTTTATATTTCCCGAAGTTTCTCTTTTGTCTGACACCATAGTCACTGCGAGATGAGATGAGGCAGAAGTAGGACGAAAGTCAGGGCAATGTAGATATAGAAAATTGTTTGATTGCGTTAACATGTACGTCAGTATGCATCAAATTAGATCCTTGTTCATGGTAAATAAAATTTATTATTTGGTAGTATTGTATTGAATCTTCACTTTCCTTAACCTGTTTATATTATTATAGTGCAGAAATTATTGTTTAAACAATGGTGTAGTGGTTTTTATTTTAATTTTTCGTCATTTCTTTTGCCTTTGGTTGTGGTGAATTCCATCCAGTCTACTGAGGAAAATTCTCGCACCAACAGCCAGTCAAGACCAAACACGTACATTATTGATAAGAAGGAGTCTAGTGTTGAGGTATGCGAATTTCATTTTGAATTTATTCCTTTTTATTTTGATTTGCAAAATAGTTTAACCCTGCTGAAATAGGTCTGTTGCCAGGGTGCAACCGGGACCTACTCCTGTATGAACCGTTTCCATAAGAGCCGTGCCCAACCCGGGTTTCTAACTTGCTACTCTCCTCTTGTCTTCTCATCTTCCCAGTCATCGGGAGGGACCTCAACAGGACGTGTTCCGTATCTTCTTGCCTTCTCGTCTTCTCAGTCCCGGGGCACCTCAACAAGACGTGTTCCATATCTTTCTTCTCACATTTTCTACATCGGCCATTGTTCTCTAAACCGATTCTTCTGTACCCTTTGAGTTCGAGCGATTGGCTCATCCTGAACTTCCTAAAGCTGAGAGCTTCTTCCTTCGTGCAGAGTTGTTTTCCTTTGCCTTCTAAACTCTCCAATCTCCATAGATCTTCTTTGATCGCGCATGTTTTCTTCTTGCTTTTGCTTCTAATTCTATTCTTTGCGACGTCCATCTCCCATCCAACTCCTTCCTGTTCTCACTTCGCCACTTCTCCTGCCACGCAGTCTGCTTCCTCGTTTCCCCAAACACCACAGTGACTGGGCAACCAAGTGAACGGTATCCTCTTCCCGGTCTTAGCGAGGTACACCAATGTCCTATGCACCTGGGCTAGCATAACCCCTTTGGTCTTCACATCTCTTGACCTGATGCTCTCCAGCCCCGACTTGCTCTCCGTCACGACTCTCGCACTTGACCATTATTCTTTTGGTTCAGCCAGATCAGTGCGTCGCTCATGGCTCTCATCTCTGCCTGGTACGATGAGTAGTACTTCCCCGCTGCGCTTCTTATTCTATCGATAATGTCATCTCTCTTGCCAGCGATGACCGTACCTGATATACAGTAGTATCCGTATGAAGAATCTTTCTTGAATTAGTTTAATTGTTGTTTTTATGCCATATTACTCCTGTATATACTGCTTTCATGTGTTTATTTGCACTTGGTGACAGTCTGCCAGCAGAATTTCCTCTTCCGCTTCCTCTCGAACTAAGAGCTTGTCACATCCGACTGGTCTGATACTCGCCGAAGAGGAGGAACAGGATGACGAGGTGAATCCAGATGAAAAGTGCACGGTCAATTTTGTGTTAGCATGTATACAGAATATAGTTAGAACGATGTCGTCTTAACTGCCAACCTATGACTGATTGTTAAGGAGAGCGGAGAGGTCGATGGTGAGGAAGATTTGTGGAGTGAATTTGACTGACAGGGTGGGGAGTGGTGAGCTGATGGAGAGGATAGGGTTGTGGGAGAGTGTGATTGATGTGGTGAGGTGAAGCAGTTTAAGGTGGATGGGGCATGTGTTGAGACTTGAGGAAGATTCGGGTGTGAGGAGAGCGTGGAGCTTAGAGGTGGGTGGAGAAAGAGGGAGACGAAGGCCGAAGATGTCATGGAAGGAGATGGTCACAAGAGAAAGTGCTAAATTTGATTGGATGAGAATGATGCTGGAGATAGAGTGAGATGGAGAGAAGGAGTAAGAGATCGAAGAAAGGATGAAAGTCACCAAACTGGTAGTATCTCTCTGGTGACATCTCTGCACTTCTCGCACATTTCCATGATTTTGACTGAATAAATGACGCTTGTCTAACAACTCCTTTTGATTTTGAACCGCCGCCCAATCAGCTAAAATCAGTAAAACCAGTTTCCAATTTTTCGAATTTGTTTTCTGTTTGTTTTATTTTGCTTTTAATTCTATTCATTTCCTTAACACGCATTCTTGTATTTTTTCCTTGGTAGAGGGTTTTCCTCGACGACCTAGTTGAGATTGAAACGAATAGACCCAGGCCGCAGACGTACGTCATTGGGGAACAACTACCCGACCAGGAGGTGTGTAGTTATGGGATACACTGTATTGTTCACTTTCTATTTTTGTATACGGTGGGTCAGTTCCCGATTTGGAAAGTAGTTTGAAATGTGATCGCCTAATTCGCAATAGGAGCGCGTAAAATTTGCCTAACAACCCGTGGGAATTTAATTAGACACTGAAGAAACAAACACAATCACTCCGAAATAAATTTTCATTTTTTGTTTAACTTTCGCATTTTGGCTCGGTTTTTCTGATTACAGTAAAATTTAAAGCATTCTGTATGTATGTCGTTCACAATACTGCCCCTTAACTCTTCTGTTCCATTCAATTAACTGATAATTAGATAATGAATGCCGCAGTTACACAGTTATCTTGTTTATATATTGCTTATCTGCTTTATTTTATTTTTGCACAATTATGTTTTCACTTCGGTGATGGCACAGGACCAGCTTCTGGTGAATGGTGACGAGTGCAAGTCGCCGACCTATGCATTTGTTCTCACCGATGAACCCGTGAAGGAGGTGTGTGTGTTTTCTATGACTGACTCTATTAATAAAATTAGAATTGTAAGTAGTATTGAACATGCATAGTCTGGGAAATCTTTGAGCTGGATGTCATGACCTACGTTGCACTGAAAGACCTAACTTTAATAAAAAGAAAAATATATTAAATAATGAATTTGCTTTGCACAGAGTGATTTGAAACTTTTGTCTGAAATTTACGATCGTATTTGAAATTCTCTGTGTATCTGCACTGAAGCTTGGTGACATTTTTCAGTTCAGAACGATCTGCAGACGCTATTGATCAGGTGAAATGTGTTTGGTTTAAAATGATCTGTGGCTTATTAAAGTCAATTTTACTTTGTTAAAATGCCTCTAATGACTGAATGATGTGGTCAAACTTATTTTTGTTGTAATTCGCGTCAGAGCCCCGATCTCCAACTGGAAAGAGAGAAAGTAAGAGAAAGAACGAGATAGAGAGAAAGTTAGAGACAGAACGAGAGAGAGAGAAAATAAGTGAAAGAACGAGAGAGAGAGAGAAAGTTAGAGAAAGAACGAGAGAGAGAGAGAGAAAGTAAGTGAAAGAACGAGAGAGAGGGAGAGAAATAAGAGAAAGAACGAGAGAGAGAGTGTGTGAGAGAGAAAGTAAGAGAAAGAACGAGAGAGAGAGAGTGTGTGTGAGAGAAAGTAAGTGAAAGAACGAGAGAGAGAAAGTAAGAGAAAGAACGAGATAGAGAGAGTGTGAGAGAGAAAGTAAGAGAAAGAACAAGAGAGAGAGAAAGAAAGTAAGAGAAAGAACGAAAGATGGAGAGAAAGTAAGAGAGAGAGAGAGAGAGAGAAATAAGAGAAAGAATGAGAGAGTGACAGAGAAAGAACGAGATAGAGAGAGTGTGAGAGAAAAAGTAAGAGAGAGAGAAAGTAAGAGAAAGAACAAGAGAGAGAGAGAAAGAAAGTAAGAGAAAGAACGAGAGATGGAGCGAAAGTAAGAGAGAGAGAGAGAAATAAGAGAAAGAATGAGAGAGTGTCAGAGAAAGAACGAGATAGAGAGAGTGTGAGAGAAAAAGTAAGAGAAAGAACGAAAGAGAGAGAGAAAATAAGAAAAAGAACGAGAGAGACAGAAAGTAAGAAAAAGAACGAGAGAGAGAAAGTAAGAGAAAGAACGAGAGAGAAAGTAAGAGAAAGAACGAGATAGAGAGCGAAAGTAAAAGAAAGAACGAGAGAGAGAGAAATAAAGTAAGAGAAGGGTGAGAGGGAGAGAGATAATGAAAAAGAGAATGAGAGAGAAATAGGGAATGAGAAAGATTGAGAGGGAATGAGAGAGAGAGAATACGAAAAAGACTGAGAGACATAGAGAAACCGTAGAATGTAACACTTTGCTTGCCGGAGCGGAACACCCCGACACGAGAAGGCGACTGCATGGGTGTCGAAAAAACTAGCGAAGAATGTCGCCTATAGATGATTTGCGGTATATGTGAGTAAAACACTCTTGCCTGACTTTCGCGTGTTTGTCAGCTGGACGAAGATTTGGTGGCCGAACGTCAGCGGGAGCGGATCGCCGAGCTTCAACATCGACGCGAGCGAGAACGTCAGGCCAAACTGCGCGAGTTGGAGAAGGAGAAAGAGAACTGGCGCAGCTCGGAGTATGCCAAACAGAGGGAAAAGGAGGACAAAAAGAATCAGGAGAAACAGCGCCGAGATGCCATCTATCAGGTTGGTTTGATAAATCAATTTCTCCTCATATAACGGAGCATTTATGTAGTTAATCACTGACTTTTCTCGCAGTTCGTTATCTTTCTTTCTTTCTTCCCAGGCCAAGAGGTCAGCTGATGCTTTTGCGAGGAGTCTCACCGGAAGTCTTCCCATATAGTCAGTTAATTTTGCCCCGTCTAAGAAGATCTCTCTTGAGGGGAGGGCAAAGATCTGGAGGGGGGCAGTCAGCACCCCGATCCTCCTGAAAAACGACAGCGCTCGGATCCTATCTGCAAGGATGGCGAGGGAGGGATTGTCACCAGACGGTGAGACGAAGACCAGAGTGAGAGGGGCAATGAAGAAGTAGGTGGGGGAGGTCCTCCGGGGCCTGGAGACAGATGGGGGAATCGGTCAGACCGATTCGGTGTCCTGTGCGGAGCTGGACGAGGGCAACGCTGTCACGCGCGAGAGGTTGGGCGAGGGGCGAAAAGGATAGTGGGTGGCTGAATGTGGTGAGACGGGTAGTGACGCGTCTCTGCGATGTTGGTAGCTCGCGTGATTGCAGCGCGTGCGGAGGAGAGGTTGACAGGAGTGGTCGGGAGAAGGGCGGATTCTCTCGGGCCGCGTTCTCGTTGCCATGGATACCGCAGTGGCCCGGGATCCACTGGATCCACACGGTGAGACCTTCCTAGCTCGATCAGGAGATGCCAGATCTTCCGGCAGGTGGGGTCTTTTGTGCCGGGGTGAACCGCGGATAGTCTCCTGATGAGCGACTGGGAGTCGGACAGAAGGCGGACGCCGGACAAGACACAAAAGTCCTGGAGGACCGGGGCTGTTTCTAGGCCGCGCAAGCAAGCAATGGCTTCTGCTCTAAAGGGATGGTGCGAGGGCACGGCGGCGGGAGCTTTTGGCCTGAAGGATGATGACAGAACCCCCGAGCGAGGTCCCGCCGGAGGCCGAACCATCAGTCCAGATGGTGGCATCGGAGGATGGAGAGACACCAGTTAAATAAATGTCATGAAGGTGTTGAAATGTGTGCAGTTTTTCTCAGTTTTCGCTGGTTCGTACCATGTCAAGACAGCAATTTATCTCTCTTGTGAATTCTGTTTAAATGTATGCGGATGTGCATAGATCTCATAACTACAGACTTATCTAAGGGCTATTGATTCATGAACACGTTTTCTCGCTCGAGGCCTACATGCAGAGGAAGAGCGAACAGGAGAATGAGGACGGGCTAGCCACCGCGGCAAGCTCGGCATCCCTGGGCGTTATTCGACGCAGACAGGGGTCTCACTCCAGACAGAAAAGACCATCCTCCTATGCAAACAGGAAATCTATGATCGGTGAGTAGCAGCTATATCCCTGCTTTGTCTAGGGATCGATCTGTTGCAATACATTGCTTTGTTCCATGCTCGCTCAGAACTGGGTGGCGGCTCCATCTGCTCCTCAGTGGAACCCTCCACTCCCACCATCGCCGTCCCACCACCGACTACGAAACTGTTCGTCCAACCTAAGATCAAGTCAAATCGGGGAGTGATCACCAACGCTCTGAGCTACTGCTGTCTGGCGGGAACTGTCAACGAACCGGTCAAAGTGTCCGCTCTCAAGGTACGCGTGTCAATTTTAGATGCGTCCTGTCTGTATCTATGTATGTCCGTCACGCTGATGTTCCAAATCGATTTTTTCAGGAATTTCAGATTGGGTTTAGTTGTTGTGTCCTAATGGTTCGAGACGCGCCATATGTTATCTATTTGGAGTTGGCCAGTAATATTATATTTTCCATTGTTGATTTATTGGCATATTTATTTTAACACATTTTACGCACAATCTCCAAATTTATATTACTGATTCGATTTGATCATGAAATATACTGCAGAATTCCAGAACAATCAATCATTAAGAAAGCCAAAGAATCAGTCATTTTCAAATTAGTTTTAAAACTATTGATTAATTGGTTAACTAATGAATATACAAGCAAATTTGGAAATTGACTTACATTGAAATTATAAAGTTGGCATGAAAACGAAGAAACGATACAACGCACTGCTCGCCTTTAAAGCCATGAAGCATTAACATACTGTGAACGCGACAGCTAAATCCTCGCACAGCGCACTGCCCGTCATTAAACAAACGCTATGGGAGCCACAGGTTCCATTTTCAGAGTCTTTTTATACACTTTTTTTAACTGCTAAATCTTTGCGTCATTTTAAACCTGTTATTGATATGCGATCTGTAATGCTTCCTTGGAAATGGTGACAGCATTCGATTTGAACATTTATTGCAAGTGATATTTCTTTTGTTACATTCCGAGCTAGCGGACGCCTTTAATATTTCTTTCTTAACCTAGCAATTCTGGTTTCTATTTCTTTATTTTCACTTGATATTACACTACTCATAGTAGTATAGCACATAGCAATGCTGAAAACATAATGGTCGAGGACGAATCTTTGTGCCATACAGTCGAGTTTCCTATTTGTAGCTGCAATATGCAGGCTACGCCGAATATTCGCCACGTTTATAATTTTCTAACCTTACGTTTCATAGCCTCCTTGCCATCTATGTAACCTTGTACACTAATTAATAACCAATGTGTTTTCCTCTTTGTAGGAACTCCAACAGGCAGACGGTACCCACTTTATGATTCTCTTCCGGGGCTCCAATCAGTATCGCGGTGTCTACGCGTTCAATCAGGAGATTGAAGATCTGGTGAAAGTTTGTGGCAGTGGACCTCGAAGAATTACAAACGACATGGTGCAGCGCTTCTTCAAGTGGGTTGACAGTATAGCACTATTAAATGTGAAAGTTGTCGTGATCACCGACTGACGAGGGTTAGCAAAGTCGATATTTGCGCATAGTCGGAAATGTAATTAAATATACTCCAATCTATTTTATCCATTTTATTCATCATTTGATTTGGTGGTGAAAGGTAATCGACAAAATCTCTCTTCTAACTCGTCCTTTATCCTACCGATATCTGTTTCCTGGTTGGTTGGTTCTATCTTATCGTACGGGCCCCCATTATGGACCAGAAACGTTCACTGTCAGGTTGGCAACTTCCCCCTCTGGGACGCGTACCATACTGGCTTGTGTGGCTCACGGGAAAGATATGCGGAGACGTAAAACTTGTAGCAGCAGAGCCACCCAAGGGACACGTGTAGCGTCGAGGCTACGGCGGTGTTTGCATGCCCCTGCGAGACTCCCAGTCTGTGCAGCCTATTTACACGTGAGGACGGGAGCCCCATGCGCCCGTGTCGTTCGCTAATCCTCACTCGAGTAATCTCTTCACGATGTACCACAGCTTAGGGTAGACAACTCTCAACGATTTGGGGAATGAGCCGGAGGAGATGTGGCTGGTCGCAGTTGCCGTTTTACTCCAGTGCTCAAGTTGGGCCGGACCAAGCAGCTTTCGCCGTCCACTGAAGTGATCATCATCATCAATATTTAACGTCTTCTATTAGAAGGTTGACAACCATAACACGCCAATTGTGCCTGTTCTCAGCTTCCTTTGTGAAATCCCGATGCTTTTACTTCCGCTGTATTTCTTACTATAATTTCCCGAAGCTTCTCTTTGCCGACCTCTGTCCCGTTTCCCCGTCTATCATGCCTTCTAGAACCAAAGCAGGTAGCTGCCCTTGGGATTTTCGCATAACGTGTCCTGCAGGCTTCCTTTTTCTTTTGATCAGACTCACACCTCTTATCCGCTCGTTGTGTATCCAACCTTCACCCCTAGCCTCAGATAACGATCTATGGTGGCAACTGGGGCCCCTGTGTCATCAAACTGAGCAGTTAGTAGCTCTTAAAATCTATTGACTCGAATAAAGGGAGCTAAATTCAGTTGACCAATGAGAATGGTTCTCTAGCCAATTTAAATAGCGGTAATCGAAATCACAACACTGGACCGTGCACACACAGACGAGGCGGTCTGTCCAATGCAGCACATGTGCTTTATCTACAAAACAATAAGATAGCAATAGATCGTTCGAGTCATTGTTGGTGGGAAGCGCTAGAGGTAGAGAAAATATTGCCAGCTAGTGGTGGACCTGTTTGCTCACTTGCCCACACAATCAGAAAGAGGTCGTGGTACTTACAGTAAATTTAGGAGCTCCTAAGATATATGAAACAGACTGTAACGTGTAATTTACGAGTTCTTAAAGTCATCGCAAGAAATGACGTCACCGACTAAAACTCTTTTCTTATTGGTTCTCGTTTGGGAATTTCAATTGGGGTTTACTATTAAATTCAGATGCTCCTCAAAATAGCTGCAAGTGAAATAGAGCATTCGAGGAACTAAGAGATTTAGCGCTATATAGTTTCGAGATTATGCACCTCTATAAAGTAAAAGCTTTCGTTGTTTCAGGTACAACTCAGGCGCCAAGAAGTTCACGGAGATCACATCCACCAAGCACATGTCCCCTGTGGTGGACGCGGTGATTCTCTATCCCAATCTGTGGAAGGGCGGTCCAGTGCCGACACCCACTCTTCCCGGTGCGCTCTCATCCGCCTCACCAAAATCTGGGTCGGTGTCGGGCGCATCGGCCAGCGGGTCGAAGAAGCAGAGGTCGGTCAAGGCGGTTAAATAGGTTCTCTGTCATCCGCACATAGACCTGTTCAATCTGGCTTCTATTTATACCACGATGTAAATAACGATATTTTAGCACTACGAATATCTGCCGTCTCACCCCATTCCACACAGGGACTCAGTTGTACATTTGTTCATACTTATCGATGGATTGATCTGCGGCGATTCCTCTGTACCTTGGAAAGGTTTTAGCCTACTACTAGTAGTATATAAGCATTTGAAACTTAAATAATACATTTTGAACAAAAATGTCATCCCAAATACTTTTTGCAAAGAGGTTTGAATACATGAACTAGGGTAGACACGCGCGCCAAAATATGGAATTTCGGTTTGGGGGGAAAAATCGCAATATGCTAATATTTATTTTCGGCTAACTTTAAAAAAATACCGAATAGCTGTTGAAAATAAAACGACAATTTGTTCTAGGATTTATAGGTTTATGAATTTTTATTTAATATTCAACAAGTTCAATATATTAATATTTCATAAACCTATAAATCGCAGAGCAGAGGCTTTGAGAAATCTTTCAATATCATAAGGTGTTCAAGTTGTCTCATTGAGAGACATAATAACTTTATACAATAAGTTGGATAGCTACAGAAATAGTAAATGTTGATTGACATAGGAGAGGAGGTGCTTGTTCTGCACCAGCGCCGTATAGCGTAAATCTTACAATTAAATTCTAAATTAGTACTACAAGTGTAACTTATCAATATTTATGCTTTTACCAAAGACGTTAAAAAACAACAACTGTTGTATTTAAAGTTCTTTTGTTTTTACCGATTTATTAGCAAATAGATATTACGAAAATAGCATAATTGTGTAGTAAAAGCATCTTTCTGCCTACCAAATTCTACTGCTATTTGAAAAACTGAAAATCGTCGATTCTGATTGGCTCAGAGGACATTCAATCAAATTACACGGAAATCCCGTGTTTTTATATGGTCTGTCTGTCTGTCTGTCTCATTCCCGGTCGGGGGGGGGGGGGTCAGCACCCCGATCTCCCTGGGAAAGGACAGGGCCCGAGCACCGTCGGCCAGGACGCCGAGAGTGGGATCTCTTCCGAAGATGGATGAGCGGGACAGAGCGTGTCTCCTCTAGTTCAACCTCTTTGACATTTTATCAATCTGGAATATTTCCGTGTCAACTTTTTATAATAATTGTAAGCTATTCATGCTTTTGGTGTTGGGTGAAAAGTCGCCAGCTATAGTTTGTACGTTTTTATCCCCATGTATAAACTGAAGTGCAGTTGACACCAGCCCGATATGTCCGAATGTAGCTTGGTTTGGGTGTCTCAGTGTATGGACAGGACGTGTTTATTATCTCTAATAATACAGAGAATATCTTGTATCTTCCCGACTTTGCTATCGAATTTTTATTTATCACTCCGATCAGCTGTGTAGCCCTATATTGTATGCTGCATTTTTCAGGTGCTGTGCTCGCTTACCAAATAGAGGAGGCTATTCTGCTGTGCACTATTTATGTATATAATAATTCTGTGAATTTGTGATCTTTCCGTTTTTTTTTATCCATAATAACGATTTATTTCCATTGCTTATATGCTCCTCCATATCTTCGCACGAACTGTTCAACATTTGAATTGGGCTGTGGTATTCCCCTCACCCCGTATGTGCCGAAACTGCAGACAAATGATATCGATTTTTTACCGCGTAGCTCTGACTATTGGACCAACCTGCGCTGAGAAATTATGTATCACCATGCTCATACGACTCGGTTCTTTTCGAGGCGACATTTTTCCCGTCTTATTATTGGGCTGTTTAATTCATATTGTTTTCGATTCCCATGAATGGTTTTAGGATGACATTTGCTACAATGAACAAAATACATTTATTTTTTCTATTCATTATATTTTGTATTGAATTTACACCCTAACGAAGAAGTTAGGAATTCTGGATAGCGCAGATGTCACACATCTGATTCGAAAATGTTGCCATGGATTGGACGTGACAATTGAATTAATATATCGCTTATATCAATGAGCAAAAACTGCACGCCTCACCTTCAAGTACGGTATCAGAACAAATGTCAGGAAAATAACAAAACCGTCACTTTCTTTATTAGTTACCATCAACAGTCTCCATTCCAGTGCTGGGATTTTTATCTCTGGGGATTTCAACCGTTTTCCTCATGCTTTGTTAACCAATCGAGTGTATAAATTTAGACTAATTGTTTAGACAAGTTATTACTAATTACTACGAAACCAATTATAATATTAAGGTGAAAATCTTCACAGATAATAATATAAAAGGGACATTTTGTTTATTGTGAAAATCTATTTCAAAATTCAGTGACAAATTTCTAATAAAGTCAATACACAAATATTGACAAAAAATGAACAATTTCATTTAAAAATCAATTTCGAAATGGCATCCACCTGCTGCCAGGCATGCTTCTAATCTCTTGTTCGAGCTCCTCAGAACTGTACGGACTTCATCCAGTTGAATTGAGGTCGCTGCTAGCCGTTAACGATTTTTCATGTCTTCAAGATTCTGTGGTCGAGGATTTTCCGGAGGATAAACGAGAGTGACTAACCTGCCGAGAGCCAAAAATCGTTGGGGCTAAATACGTTAACTGTGGTGGCCATGTAGAGTGTTGCCCCTTTACCGTACGATTACCAATAATATCCAAAAACTCAGAATGCAGCCGCGTTAGAACAGAGTTCGTAGTGTGACAGCTTGCACTATCTTGCTGGAACACCATTTCCTAAGAATCAAATCCACGCTCTTGAAGGAATGGAATGAAGTTGTCGCAAATACAGTCCAGACATGTTTCTTGATTAATAGAGTCATCGAAGAAAAAAGGATCACTCAGTCCGAACTCAAAATTTATCCCTATCCACAATTGGATCCTTTGAGAATATCCTTCTGTGCCAGTCGTTCATTAGGAACATCAGCCCCCGAAGCTGCCCACCAGTAAACGTTTTTACTGGATACGAAACTATCAAGAGTAAAACGCGCCTCATCACTGAAAATTAAAAGAGTTTATTGATCGTCTTCATCAGATAAACCATGACATAAAGTTCTCAGCACATTCTAACCGGTGGGCATAATCCGTCGTCTTCAAAGTTTGACATCGTCTCACTTTGTAA
>JAUYWV010165588.1:0-18131 GCA_032274565.1 Nematoplana nigrocapitula
GCGGGTCTATTGTGTTGGAACGTGGCTGTACATTACTACTCATGGGGGCTAAACACTTCAGTTCTGGGAATCAAAGCTGGAATGGTATGATAGTGATGCCAATATGAAATTCCTTTCATTGCTACCCACATAGACTTGCATACTCATTGGTGGCTTTACTGGAAGAAGGAGCTTTCATATCGCATGGCCCTTGTCTACAGGTCTAGTTCTAGATCCAAAAATAAATCTTTCACTTCTTTCACATAGTCTACTTTGCTTGCTACTTGATTATCACTTTCAGCAAACCTTCGATTTCAACTCGCAGAGAAAAGCCTGACTCACACACCAGAATATTTTGGAAGGCACAAATGTCTGTGCGATTAAAGACGCCCGCTCTTGATGCCTCTCTACGTGTATAGTAAGTGAGAAATGCAGCAAAAAAAGCTTCGCTTTAATGAGAGCATACTACTGAAATACTTAGCAGTGAGTAGTACAGCAGGGTTGGACACCAGATATGGATTGTTGATGAGGTCTAACGAGGTCGAAACAGAATGCCGAATCCTCCTGTACTACTCACTACTATTTCAGTAGTATCCTCTCGAGAAGGTTGGGATGCTTTATTGCGACATTCAGTTGCTTTATATAGATGTAGGAAAGTTCTTGCTTGTGTCTTTCAACGCTTTTAGTCACTGGTCTAAAATGAAATCTTGATTTAATATGTTTAAAGCAAAGGCGGACAACCTCAGACCCGCGAAGGTCGATCATCTGGCCCGCCAACTTGTTCAGCATGAATTACATTACCATCCGAGCTATTCTGGTTCTGGCACATTTGACCTGATTTATCAAACACCAAATTACAGATTGCGCTCATACAGGCAAACTTTGACTACTGGTGAGTTTCAACATTTTTCACGACTTTCTGTTTGCGCCCCTGTTGATATTGACTTGGAAGAGTTGTGCTGGTGTCATCGCCGCTCTGCGGGAGAATGTTCCTTCCATTGTTCCGGAATGAGGTCACTCACTGCCGATTTCAAGCTGTTCAGTGCCCCTTTTGACTTACCTCCATCAGATGGATCGTTGGTGGAGCTGCAGTGCAATGACAAACGAAAAGCAAAGTTCTGCACCTCGTCGCCTCTTCCGTTCTTTCGTGATGTTATCCTCATATCCAAAACATTTCCACAATTTCGGCACATCGTGGGCCTGTTCGGCAGTACCTATAGTATACTGTACAGCGAACAGCTGTTCTCCAAAATAAAGTACACTATGTCGCTCTCTCATCGTCATCTCAACGACATCCTTCAGTGGAACCGTGAGCACCCACGAGAGCGTAGGTAAGTTGGATTCCTTTTGTCGATCCACTTGAATCGCCGCCGTACACCACGTGGAGGCGGAATCCTTTGTACAGCAGCGTCGAGCATTCACTATGACAACAGCGCCATCAGGTACACCTCGATCAAAGCTGATGTTAAAAGGAAAGTTAGCGAAAACTGGAGCCGTGGTCTGTCACAAGGCACGGAGAGCATGGGCAAATCCCGCAGCAACATAGCCGACAAAGATCGGATGAGCAGGGAGGACCAGAGCCTGCTTTCACAACTAAGGGCCGGCGAGTGTAGAGTGATCGGAAAGTTTCGCACCTGGATCGGTGTTATGGACAACAACACATGCCGCTGGTGAGGACACCCGGAGGAAGCGGTTAGCCACTTGTTCAATGCGTTCTGGCGCCGTCGTCAACACCTACAGAGCGCGTTTTAACATCCACGATGTCTCTGCTCTCCGTACGCAGCCAGTTGATGCGGTCGGTGTCATCCGTTGTTGTCTCGGGGCGCTCCAGCTCGTCCGCCCTTAGCGTTTTTTCACTTTGTTTATTTTTTCTCTCTAAGCCCTGAACCGTGAGCACTCACCGCAAATACGGAAAACCAACCAACCAACCAAACAAACAAACAAAAATATTCTTCGCTTGTCTGCCACATCTGTCAAGCCAAACATTGAATCGATTCTTCATGGTAAGACGAACCACCCATCTCACTGACTTATCCATCTGATAGCTTTTTTAAAACTGACAAATTTTCGTTAGCTCTTTTACCTTTGAATATCCTATACTATCTTTAAAGCGAAACTTCGTTTGTGCATTATTTGCTTATTGTTTACAAAATTATGGAAAGCTCCATGCAACCAACGCTAAACGCTGTTGTCGACTTTGGCTGGAATTAGTAGATCAATTAGTAAACCGACAAAGACACTGCCATCTTCTATCTACGGTACATTAGACTAGTTCCAGTTAATCGTTGGCTAGTAGTGGTGAGTAGGTTCCATCGACTCGGCAGTACTCTACTCTACATTGTATATGCGCACATGTAAATCCGGACTCACAAACTGTTGGATATCAGCCACGGAAGAATGACGTTGACTCTACATGATGACGAATGTAGAAAAGAGCAGCTGTTCAAATATATTCATTCCTATAGATATCTAACAAATAATTTATTCATCAAACAATACCAAATATTTACTAACTATAGCTAAATTGTAGGTGTAGAATTCGGAGTGCAAAGAAACAAAAACTACAGTGATCGCGACGAAATCTACCACAAATTATTCAAATACGTTAAAATCGAAACCGAAATCAACTTTCATCTAACGCCATTTTAAACTGAAATTCATTAACCAATATATAAACACTGCAAAACTACGATACGCAAATACTGCAGAAATATGTACCACCTCGTGGGAAGCTACTAAGTGACTTTGGGTATATGAAAAGCTTTCCTTAATGCACGAATATGGTGTACGTACTGTATGTGTCGGAGATTGCATATATCGATTTTAGAGAAGGTCGTAGAAGAGAATTTAAAAATAGTATTACGCACTGGTGGCTACATGTCTAGCTTGGATGAAGAAGGACCTCAGTTTCGCTTAACAATGGAGAAGAACCGGAGACATTTCTCCTGATAGACATCTTCCTCGCATTGTTCATTCCCTCTCTCCAATTCCTCATGTTATCCATCCATTCAAATCTCCCCCGTCCTCTCAGTTTCATTTCGCACACACCGTTCCATCTTCCACTGTAGCCAAAACCAAAGTTGTTACCACTTCTATCCCAATGATCCTACTTCCTCAAATTCCTTTTCTTCCTCGTCTCCAACAAGCCTTCCTCTTTTGGAACTCCTCTCAGCAATCCTCTCCACAGTCACAATTCAAATATCCCACCGTCTTTTCCTCTTTCCATAGAAAGCAATGATCAACTCCAGAGCTTTCGTAAGCTTTACTTTCTTGCAATCTCCATAGTCTTATCTTCACCTCTGTCATGTTGCTATTTTTTAGGGTGATGTATGATCGTGAAAACTTGAATTCTCTATATTTTCAATCTCCTGCGCGCAAAATACAATGTTATAAATAGCCACTGATTAGTCTTCTTCAAGGGAGAGTTTTGATTGCGCAAAATCACGCTGAATACCTTCTTGCAATGCGTCAGCGTGGTCTAAAAGATAGTTGTATTATACAGAACATTCGAGCGTACAGTTGTGATACATCAAACAGTAAACGACCCCAACGGGATAGGTAGTTCAAATGTCTGGGGTAATATAACCAGACGGCACAGCAATCGATTGTTTAGTATGGAGTTTGCTGCTCAAATGAATACCGCAGTCTGCACGTACAATGCGCATGACAAATAAACAGATGGACAGAGGTCATTCTGGTTAGTAGATGGGTATGGATGAAAAGCTATGCACGGTCATGCAACACACTGCCGCCATTGGACTTGCAGGAACTGAGCAGTCTTCGTAGATGTTCAACGAATATCTATAGTTAGTGATTCGATACTGTTATAGGCGGAGGTCAAAGCTGAGCTCGTTCGTGGCCGAAAAGAAGGAAGCCTTTCAAATGAAGGCTGATAGAAATATCTCAAAACAATAAAAAATGTTTGTAGAAGAAAAAAGCTCACGAAGATGTGCTACACCATCTGAGTGACAGGTGCATTGGCAAATGGGGAAACAGTGGAGAACTGAAAAGAGTAGATTTAAGAATTTAGAGTCCATCGCATAACAACTGCGATATAAGATCGCATGAACGCAAGGTCAGAATAGTCAGAACGACACAGAAATTCTCCGTCTGACTGGTTGATAAAAATAACTTTTAAATTGACCTATTTACCCTTAGTGGCTTAATGCATTGATTTTTGCTTGATTTCCAGAGTATTAAGCCATGCTGATTTGTTCATGTTCTGGAAATGAACACCAGTTCGGCACCTGATGACTTGGAGATGGTGATTCATGAGGCGGTGGAGATAAGAGTGTAGAACCCATCTTTAAATGGGTCTCTAACTAATAACGGTGTATGTTGTTTACTAATAGTTTTAATATTTTTGTTTGAATTTGTACCCGCGATATTTAAATTGGATTTAAAATAACCGTAGACGGTCGAAACCGGTTGCCATGAAATAAATGTTTGTTATAAGCTTGGTTCTCCTTTTTATTCTCAGTCTTTTGTTAAAAAATCAATCTTCAGAGTACGTGTTTAAAATGTTTACCTTTTGCTATGGCCTGCATTCAGATTTTAACCATCGGAATTCATTCCAATGGTGAGCAGAAAGTGGTACTCTTACAGCCAGGAATAGTGTACTGATTGAGATTTGAATCGAACTGGTTGATTTTGGAGGGGGACGGTGGTTGAAGGAACTGGAGCCCGTTTCACAAAACAGCTTAATTAAATGTTGCTATCAATTTAAGATTTTACTTATCTTAAGTGAGAAATTAGCGAGGATTTCTCAAAGGTTAATTATTGAGACGTTTAATGAAACACATATGAGGGCGGTCCTTAACTACAAATATGACTAGGACACCGCAGATTCAAATCGACTAGCGTGTGAACTGAACAAAAGGTAGGATACCGCAGATTCAAATCGACTAGCGTGTGAACTGAACTAAATGTAGGACACCGTAGATTCAAATCGTCTAGCGCGTGAACTGAACTAAAGGTAGGACACCGCAGATTCAAATCGTCTAGCGTGTGAACTGAACTAATGGTAGGACACCGCAGATTCAAATCGTCTAGCGCGTGAACTGAATTAAATGTAGGACACCGCAGATTCAAATCGATTAGCGAGTAAACTGAACTAAATGTAGGACATCGTAGATTCAAATCGTCTAGCGCGTGAACTGAACTAAAGGTAGGACACCGCAGATTCAAATCGTCTACCGCGTGAACTGAACTAAATGTAGGACACCGCAGATTCAAATCGTCTAGCGTGTGAACTGAACTACATGTAGGACACCGCAGATTCCTTTTGGGAAATAGACCTTAAATTTATAGGTTTTTAAAACGACTATTTATTAACAAAAATCATTTATGACAATGACAATTAGCTTTCTCTTAAGTTTGTACTTAGGTATTTTCGTGAAACGGGCCCCAGTTGGTCAAAGTTAGCAACCAGAGAGGAGTGTACAACAGCCAGGCACACAGTTTCGGTTTCTATCTAGGTCAGCGCACCGCAAAGTGACACAGATACGACTACTAGTACACTGCGATTACACGGGCACTGGTGGAGGAGTGGACGTGCTGCTGGGCAGCGCTGGGGCGGATACTGTTGCGTGAGGTGGGCGTCTTTTTGGCAACAGCGCTGGACACACTGATCACTGGATGCACATTGACCTGGAAGAGCAGTGGAGAGGGGTGAACAGGGTGCCTTGTTTTGTTTCTGGCTCTGGGCAACCGACCTCCAAACACATCGCTATATAATAGCAAGAGTGAATGTCGCCCCAATGAAGCACAACCTCACCGGTGAATATAGGGCGGGAGTCATTGCATAAATTTAACGTTCTATACGGACGATTACATACTATTGATTCAAATGGTTGGCTGTCAGTAGTACAGGAGGATTGGACAGCGCTGGTTGTTATGGGACCTCGTCGGCAGTCCATACCCCTGGGTACTTGCTGCAAGCAAAACAGAGTCTACATATTGTCTCCGTAAGGATCGAAAAGCAGTAGACCGGCGCGATTTGAGGCAATGGTCAAGAGCCAAAGGGTATGACAGCGCTGCAAGGCTCCATGACATGCAGGGCCAAAAGTTGGACAATAAAGAAGACAGACAGACCAGCAAGGAAAAGTGAAGCCTTTGAAATGTGGAGACTTGTTGAAGTATCATGGAGAGCACAAAACTATATAATAATAGATGGGAACCTCTGGTCACAAAAAATGGGAATTCTTAAATAATGAGGTCACAAGTAGGTCATCCAATCAGACTGTAGTACGTCATAAGTAGCTTAAGGTCACGACATTGTTTTTCAATTCTCTTGGCTGATAAAAACAAAATAATATTCACTAAATGAGGCAAACATTATTTAAAAGTTAGCAGTTGCAGTTTTCTTTTTCATCAAATAGCGATTTCAAATGGAAGGTTCCTCAATTTTATGGACTTTCCCATTAGAATAGCAAACAAACATTAGCGAAAATGAATCAATCCAACGTAAATGATATAAGGAGGTCTTCGTGTCAGCTCACGAAAATGTTTAGTTTCAAATTGGAATACTTACGGTGGAATTTCCAACTATCAGTCTCATGTGCAATGCACAACTATTGAAAGTAGTAAATCGGTTCTCACGAAAATTCCTTCAATGCTATATAAATTTTATAGCTGATATCGGTTTAGACAATACTTTCCACTTTCTTTACATGTAATATGGTGGGAAAATATTCAAGACTGTTTTGGTAAGAAGAAAAAACTATTTATGCGTATTTGGGTAGACAGTCAACTGGTGTTCCCAAGTCGCTGTTGTTCACTCTATAAAGCGTATTTTAGACCAGATAGTTACACGTAATGCCGTTTCTTGAGTTTCCGTCGAATAGAGCATGTTCCGAGCTTTCGCATTATACCAAATTGTCCCACGAACAAGATTGGAAGTCCTGCCGGCATCACGGCCGCATCCCGCCGGACGACCCAGCTTAGTCAAGAGTTAAGTATTTCAGGGCGGCCGTGTCCGTCCAATTCTCCCATAGACAGTCAGCAAAGTTTCTCATGGTCGGACGCGATTGCTCGTGGCCTCCTTTAACCACCTGCAATGATTTCTCATGGACGACTGGGAAGGCACAACCTCCTCATCCACTCGACTCACCGGGAGTCCCAGTCATTCGGCTCTTCTTTCGTCACTAGCGACAGTTCATGGCTCAAAGACCTCGGGACTGTACCGCTCGTAGTGATCTATCTTCCCCGTATGGAACGAACCGAAGACAAGTCGGGGCAATCTGAATGTGCTTTCTGAGTCAAGCTAGTGCGCCCTTGGCCTGTTTTCGACTTAGTGGACGCCAGCTAGGAAGTCATGGCCCCAGCATTACCCGTAAACGTACACTTCCCTTGCTCCAGCATAATATCGCCCGGAGTAGGACAAGCCCAGATTTTAAATTTAGGATGAGATTAGTAAGAAATCCCACATAAAATATATTGACAAAATTAAAACGTCTCCCATTAGAAAAATACGATCGATATAAAAATTATTAATTTTTGGGACATCCGGTACATCAACATTAAATTTAACGATGATCACTGTTCCTTCCTTCCCACTCGATTGTGTTGATCTATAACAGTGAACGTTTCTGTTGGTCTGTGTGTCTGGACAAAACGTGTCGCATAAAACAGCATGATTGTCTTTCAAATGATTCAAAGTACAGACCGGGCGAGTTGTCGACTGGGATCAACATGTGCAACTGTCTTGCTAAGATGCTTTGCATGAGCACATGAAAGAGGCAGAAAGCCGGTGAACTCACTGCTCCTAAGGGTTGACTCGCACGACTTGGATCCTCCATGCCTTCGGGTGGAACCTCTTTCTCCACAGGTTCCGGCAGCTTCCATTCCGGTAGGAGAGTGTTCAGCGTCTCCCACACTCTGTCGTACTGGCCTTTCCTGCAGAGAACCGAGAAGTCTTGGATGAAGAATTATACGCTCATGATTTACAGGAGAGATGATGGGATTTCTGCAAGTCTTGACTTAAAAAATATTTTATTAAATACGTGCACAAAACAGGTTATCTTTTATGGATAAGTGACCAGAAGAATCACTGAAGGTAACGTTTATGAAGACCTAAAGGAGCCTCAATGAATACCTTGAAGGATTGAAGTGGAGAAGACACGAATGAATTAGTGAGAGGAAGACCAACAAGAGCCTGGATGGATGACTTGAAGGATTGGAATGGAGAAGACATGAGTGAATTAGTGAGAGGAAGACCAAGAAGAGCCTGGATGGATGACTTGAAGGATTGGAATGGAGAAGACATGAATGAATTAGTGAGAGGAAGACCAAGAAGAGCCTGGATGGATGACTTGATGGAGTGGAGTGGAGAAGACATGAATGAATTAGTGAGAGGAAAACCGAGAAGAGCCTGGATGGATATCTTCAAGGATTGGAGGGGAGAAGACAGGAGTGAATTAGTGAGAGGATGTGACGACAGTTGGACAGCTAACAAATGAATACTGGAATTAATTCCTAATTTATTGGTAAAAATGCGACTTTTTAAATACAAATACATTTAATGGACACCTACTTGATAACAATGTTTTGCGGAAGCCATCCAGTTAAACACTGGACCACGCTGAAATCACCGATCTCCATGGATCCTGAACCGCCGCCGTAACTGAAATGGCGGAAAGAGAAATAGATGTAAACATAGGATTTACGTTTATTCTAAATCAAGATGACATTCGAACATCTTATCTTAAGATACGGCCTTCATTAGTCAGCCAATAAAATGAACTGTTTAATGGTCAATCGCAGTCTTCCATCTTACTGAAAGCTCAAATAAAATACGGTAAACGAATATCGATTGAGTAATCAATGCAACAACTGCGCATCAATCGTGATGCTCGAAATCAGAAACGTGTTGTTTCTTTGTCAAATGATGCAATTTTGGTGTGTTGCAACTTGGAAATTCTGTATTCATCAGGCGTCTTTAATCACGACCTTTCTACTAAACTAAAAATATATTTGAGATTGCCATAGAGGGTTTTTGTTAATCAATAATCGATCTGAAAACCTATAGCTGAAAGTACTATTTTACAAAAGGAATCTGAGGTGTCCTACCGTTAGTTCAGTTCACACGGTCGACGATTTGAATCTGCGGTGACCTATCTTCAGTTCAGATCACACGCTAGCCAATTTGAATCTGTTATGTCCTACGTTTAGTTCAGTTCACACGCTCGACGATCTGAATATGCGCTTTCCTACATTTAGTTCAGTTCACACGCTCGATGATCTGAATATGCGCTGTCCTATATTTATTTCAGTTCACACGCTCGACGATTTGAATCTGAGGTGTCCTACATTTAGTTCAGTTCACACGGTCGACGATTTGAATCTGCGGTATCCTACATTTAGTTCAGTTCACACGCTCTGATTTGAATCTGTGGTGTCCTACATTTAGTTTAGATCACACGCTCGACGATCTGAATATGCGCTGTCCTACATTTAGTTCAGTTCACACGCTCAATGATTTGAATCTGCGGTGTCCTACATTTAGTTCAGTTCACACGATCGACCATTTGAATCTGTCGAGTCTTATATTTAGTTTAATTCATACGCGTTCAGGAAATGGAAGAGGTCACACTCACTCAAGGGAGGACACTTTGAGCAGGGCTTTTGTGAGAAGCATAGGCCAGAGTTCGTGATCGACTGTGGTCGCTGGCAGCAGGAGTTGATCGTTCTCGTCGAAAGGCAGCGAATCGTCAACGATCAACTTTCGCCAGCAGCCCTGACGAACGGAACACAACGGAACCATGGAAATAGTAAATATTTTCATATAATTGTATTAAAACTGTACTGTAATGATTGTAGAAAAAATAATTTTGTCATACGTACTCTATGATTTATTTTACAAACTAAAACTTTTGACGCATCTTGCCCAAATCGATAAGGCTTAACTTTTACTAACACACACAACATCTGGTTTCCAATAGCAACAAGATATTTAAACAACGTTGATAAAATCGCGCGTGTACTTACCATCCAAAACAATTTGACCACATATTTGCCGTGCTGGTTGAACTGGGGCACATTCGGACCTTTGGTCACCTTGGTGATGGCATAGATATGCTCCCAAGGTCTCCACTGGAACACGTGACCATCTGGGGAGATGGGAATCTCCGGAATCTCGTTGCCGATGGCTTTGGTCTTGCATATTTTCCACAACATGTCCATCTGGCTGATCAGCCACCGCATTGTCTGAGAAGTCAATGATGTATTCAATAATAATTGTCATCAATCAATAAAATCTAAGCAAACGCAATGTTCTTTTTCTCGTGTTATACGCACCTCTCATGGACACTGCATAAGCTCTTATAGAGTCAGTTGTTGAGGCAATAACCCACAGCTGCTTTTTCATCACAACGCTCGTCATATGCGAAATCATTCTTCAGTACAGCAGAGGTTTAACCAGAGCTTCCTGAAGCTTACAAAAGCGTCAGCATCGACAAAGATACAATCAAAGCAGTAAGAGATAACATCGACCTTCACCATACAGCATGGTTCAAGGAAGTTCAGGATCTCTCCTCCAATAAGTTGAGCATTGAAATAAAAACCAAGACCATGCTCACGTCAGACGCACAAAGAGAATGTCGAAAGTGAAACAGCAGAAATCCATTTTAAGCGCGTCTGTTGTATTCCTTTCCTGAATTGTATGTATCTGACTGAATAGCTTTCACGCCGATTTATGGATGGTCAAAATGTGATGCTCTCAGCTAAGGCAATTTTTCCATCTCACCTAACACATGCTACTTGGTGGAGAGATAAGAGTTTATGAAGTCCGCACATGTTTACAGGAATGAGCTGCCCCATCCAATACGTGTTTCAGTCTGCGCTGGACACCTGGGAGCAAGCATGGAAAACGAAAACAGACTTGCCAACCATCAGAAAAACTGACCAACAGTCATTTCCCTAACATCTTTGTCATGCTCAAAAGCACCTGCGTTCTACCACTTAACTATGTGTGAATGTGAGCGTTCAGTATAGATCCCTGGTATAGGCTGAAAACCTTCATGCGTGGCACCACTGGCGCGACACATTTGAACGTCATAGACATTTTCCACAGAAAGCATCCTCGTCATTTGAGTTGATTGATATTTTGAATGTGTAACCAGTAGTCCGTTGCAGTTACGCGTGCAAGTGTTGTTATGAATAAGCGACATTTGAAAATATTTGTAAATTGGAATTAGAAATCTAACTGATAATTATATATTCAAAAAGTAAGTAGAAAATAGACAGCACAACTAGCGCGAAAGACGAAACCGCCCGCCTATAGCGCAGCGGCGTAGTCTTGCTTGTGTTCAAACGCGAGATACATTCCGCCAGAGTGAGAGAGTGTGAGGGACTGACGACAGATAAAATCAATAGATCAGCTTGGCCGACTGTGCAGCTTTAAGCCAGCCAGCCTATGTGTGAGTGAGTGAATCAAGTCGCGCTGTCTTGCGCGCTCTCTCTCTCTCTCTCCGTCAGCAAACTGACCAAACAGAGACGCGTTCTAACGTTACGCGACCGACCAACCGACCCAGGAATCACGGAACTTGCTTAATAATACAGATTTACATTCTCATACATTGAACACTCATGACGCCGCAGATGTTTCTGGGGGTTTTTCTATTTAGATTTTTCTGCTCTATTTTCAAAGTGGGATTGTCAAACTACAACATGAATGTATTTCACCGATTGAAGATTTTTTTAGGAAGATGGTCAGAGTTTGAGCTGGGTCCGCCCCCTGGATACGTACCTCTGAGTGAAGAATGTGTTCGTTTGCTGACATCAAATCGAAATAAAACATGCGGTCCAGATCGATGACAACGGGCAGCTGAAACAAAAAGGAAAAATGAACAATAGGTATTACAGGAAACAGTTTCTCATCGCTGCTGATAGTCAGTTCGTCTTGGAATAACATTCCTATGCGTGTGCTCACGGCCACTCAGGATGGCGAGTCACCAATGATGTTGATGATGATGCTCAGCTTCAAAAGACTAAAGCAGTTATTTTTCGCAGAAGAAGAAAAGCTGTACATAGCTTTGATCTCGTTTTTATTCAACGAAATGTAATTTGGAAATAAGTGTTTTGTTGCAAAGTAGAAGTGTGCTTTTATTTCCTGCAGCAGCTTCAGTTGAATCTGAACTTTTTACGGGTTGTTCGATGCAATCACGTCCCAGAAGCAAAGAGCAGTATTCCCGTTCTGATTTCTATGATAATTGCTTATATTGCACTCTGGTGGCAAAGTTTTTCCTTCGCCCGGTGTAACCATAAACGACAAGACCTCCTGTTTGGTGAATGGATCTCCCTTCTCCAATTTCGTAGCTTCCTCCCATTGGTAACCAAGGAAACCAAGGAGCTTATGCAACGCTTTCGCTTTCCCTCTGGCATTGCTTGACTATCCCAAAAACTTTGAGTAGTGTGTCGTTTATGTCTCAAAGTTTCACCATATATATCACTCAAGTGCGTGTGTATTTTGGCGACGATGTTATTGATCTTCCTTTCACCAATCAACCTGCACTTTGGTTGACTGCTCCGTGCATAGCAATGTTGGCGGTAGAGATGTGGTTCCTACACAGAATCATGGAGAACCCTCCCGCCGGTAGTCAAAGAGCTACGTCGTGCGGGTACGCATCGGCAGCTGATGCAGACGATCATCTCCAGAGAGATGCTACGGGTCGTTAGCGTCACGAATTGGTAAACGAACTGCTGGAAGAACTCCCATTGAGGGAAAGTGGTCGCGAGGCCGCAAGACAAACGACACAATTTGTGTGGGTGGGCTGGAAAGAGCAACCGTGGAGTGAGACCACTTGAGCTCACAGTGAAGAGAGAAGGACACTATGACTGCCGCCTAATTATGTAGATCTCTGGCACGGCACACTGACTGATTTATAGAGAGTCGGGTGTGCGTCACGGCTGTTGAGGGTGCTTTGTTACAAGAGAAAAACTTCCGCAAATAAAAAACACAGGGTTTAAACCGACCATAAGGTAAATTAATTTTGGTCATTTTGGTTTGATGACGTCAAACGCCGATGCTCTGGTTGCCATGATGATGTTGGCCTTCTTTATCTTCCTCCTCTTCTTCTACTCTTCGTGCTTCCGTGAATCAGTGACTTCTCCAAGTCGTCTCTCCTCATAACCTGGTGATCTTACGGAGTGTCATAGTGGTACCGACTTTTTCCCTTTTCTTCTAACTTTCCAGCTAACCTCCAGGAGTCTTCTGTCGAATATATTTTGTTTATAATTGACCAAACCAACTAAATCAAATAAACCAACCAGATCTAAGAGAGACTTTAATACCTAATACTTGCGGGACAAGTAGGTTTTATCCTCCTTTCGTACTACTGCTGCTTGTGGCTAAGTAGCATCTTCCCGATAGCGTGAGGCATTAATTTTCACTTTATGGTGGACAAAAGGGATTTATTGTACTTAGAGAAAGACGTTGTCAAAAAGAAATAGAAAAAATAAACCCTGAAAGTAAAAGCGAAAAAAGCAGAAAACAACAAAAATAATAGAAAAAGAA
Source organism: Nematoplana nigrocapitula (assembly GCA_032274565.1). Lineage (NCBI taxonomy): Eukaryota > Metazoa > Platyhelminthes > Proseriata > Nematoplanidae > Nematoplana > Nematoplana nigrocapitula. Next base: position 13,493 of record JAUYWV010165588.1, read on the forward strand.
ACACTTTACAGTATAACAATAAAACAGAACTTGAAAAATCGAGATAAACAAGAATTTTTGATAGAAAGTATAAAACAGAAAAAATAATAGCCTCAGAGACAATAGGAAAATGTTAAGGGACAGCTGGGAAAGACCGGGAAACCTGCATCCCTTCACGCATGTGTAAGACCATATGGTGCAGATCGGCTGGATCTGAGGTGGCACTGTCATGGTTTGATTGCCACATGTATCTGATCAATGGGAACCAACCAACAGCCCCTTATGGCACACAAGGGACCTCCTATAGGTTGAGCTAGGGCTGCTAGTTGCTAACATTAGAAAGATTTTAAACTATCTCCCATACTGCGCTAAGATGACGTTGTGTGCTCTATATTCTCAGGCGAGCTAAAGCCATTCCCATCAGTCACGTGATACTGACCCTGTCGGGGAACACTTCTTGAGGTCGTTTCCATTGGTAGACAGGAAGTGACGGCGGCAGAATCACTTTGCCTTCGGGGTCGTCAAAGTAATGCTGAGGCTGGAAAGTTGAAATAAAAAATAATTAATTAACTAACAATGCTACTACTCGCATGTCGCAGGTAAGAAGTCAAACAAATCAACTTACCACAGGCGACTTTCCTCTTTCTTTCTCTTTAGCTTTTGCCACAACATCCTGAATAACAAATAGGCATATGATTATGATAAATAATTGGAAATATTACTTCAGACTGTTAATTCAGTAAATTATCATACTACAAATATAGGCCCTATAGGGAACTGAAAAATACTGTTGAACGCGTGTGCGTGCTCGGAATGTAGCCAAAGCAATTGCAAGGTACAATTCCATTGAATGTGATTATCAATAATTTATTCAACTGGCTTTTTTTGGATGTCGACTACATAGCTGACATGTTAAATGTATCCTTAAATGTCACCCAGTCAGCATTTCGCACATCTGACTGTGTATCTACTATCCACAGCATCATGTATTACCTCCTGCCTCCACACGTCAGCAATTCCAGAATGTTGTCTGCCACAGTTTTGTAACCGACCAGAATTTGCTTATCAAGCACAATGGCCTGTACAAATGTGTATGTGATTTGTAGTAATTTTTTAATCCAAATTGACCCTCAAATGACCCAAAACATAGCCCATGTGCTTCCCAGGCATTCAAACGGGTGGCCACAAAAATTTCAGCTCTCTGCGATGGATAGTTTAGGAGACAAAGCGAGAATTATGTTTTGCCAACTCTCCTAGGAAAATTGTATTGTAATCAAATCTATAATACGTGCATTATTTTTTAAACTCCAAGCCGAAATTGTTTAACCGGTTTTATTAGTTTCTATATACTCTTCGTTTTACTGACCAAACTTTGGCTGTGCACAGACTGCTGAAGATGGAAAGGTGTCATTTTTTTATATATCATATTTTTATATTGCTTAAACATTTTGGTAACATATATTGTTTGAAAATTGGTTATTATTACATTACAATAAATATTTGCATTCTTTAGTTTTCCATATTGAGCTTCTATTTTGGGACATGCTATACATTAAAACATTAAAACAATGACTAGAGCATTTACTGGCGAAGAAGTGCACTTTTAGGATTTCCAACAACATTTTTTGCTACCATCAATCCCTATCTGCTCTAACAGTGCCTAAAAAATCCAATAATAATTTTTTTATAATTTTTAACAAAATGGTTGACATCAAGTCCTTAGTTAAATTGATTACTGAGTCACCACTGATTGCTCGTTTTTAATTTTATTAAACATTTCAGGGGTGCAACTTCTTTGAGGACTTCTTCAGGGGGCAGAAGATGTTTTGGACAAGTTTTACTACTCACAAGAGGCTACTCCGCACCCAAACTTTCCAGAAACTCCCATGTATTACACATATCATGCACTTTTCCACTACAATCTCAAAGTGTCAACTTCAGATGTCTTCAGATTTAAGTTTCTCAGCCATATACCATTGCTGCGCTTTGCAAGCAGTTCATGTAGATCTTACCTTTCATAGTCATCATATACCTACCATGCAGTACCAGGACCAGCTCACTGAGCTTTATCCACTCCAATATGCATCTTCACACTACTGTTGGTCATGTGGAGAGAGATCCACCTTCACAACATCCCTCCTCCAGATAAGGGGCACTTTTTGCACCCCATCATTCCATTTCTGCTCTTCTTCTTCTTCCTCCATATCTTCCATTCCAAATTCACAGCCATTATGTTTGCAGCTAGCTGTCTTAGACTCGAGTAAATACAATCATATGAGGAGCACCTACCCATTTCTCTGCATTGATATCCGCATCAGACCATTCTGGCCAGATAACATATTTCTGCTTCTTTCCTTCAGTGTTGGTCAGGCCAGATGTAGCTCTGAAATGTAAAGGAAGACATTACTATACGTTTATATCAATAAAAAGGTATACTGGAATTAAAAAAGCATAAGAGGCAATACTGAAAACTATAAAGTTTAGAGAAAAAAGTAACAAGAGAGGTCAAATCCAACTTCCAGTTCTGATCAAGGATTGAGCCTGATTTGATCTTCTGTCAATAGAATTATTTTGACCAAATAAATAAAATTAATTGTATATGCAAGAGAGCTAATAAGAAAGTTAAATTAAATTACAATCGAGCTACTTCATGGATGAAGCTGATAAATCTGTTACAAACTTTGGGACTTCTTGTCAGTGTTATAATTTTCGGAGGTGTGCCATAGAATATAATACCTTTTGTAATTAAATTTCAATATGACATTTTAATAATGAGTTGAAGGTTAGTAATTTGTTTTCCTATATTTACTATTGTTAAGCTTTATTTTTATCCTAAGACAGATTTTTAATATTTAGTATTTTTCATTGATAATCCTAAAAAACATTTTACATTACTGTAATAACTGGTAGATATCATTATACTCTAATTTTAGTAATAAACTATTTGCTTTGATTATCTGATATAAAAAATAAATTAATAATGTCAATTTTGAAATATTTTTATTCAAGATTTATATTTTTTAATTTAAGAGTATATTTGATATGAGGAAATCACTTTTACAAATAAGTATTTCATCAAGAGATGTCACAAGAAATAAAAATGCCAGTATTAACATAAGTTACTATAGTTATTAATATGCAATATTATTTTATTTAAAAAACATAAATATTATAATTTAATTTATATTATTTTTATTAAAAAAATATTTAAATTGTATTTATTATTATTAAAAATTAAATAGCTAAAAAAGTTAAAATATAGAAAAAATATTTTTTTTATTTAATGTAAATTTTAAATGCTTGTAATAGCATTGCTGAAAAAATATAATACAGGCTATATTCAGGCCATATACTTTATGTTATTGTTATGATAATGCCAGTAAATAGAATACTGGAGTTTTCACCAAAGTATCATAAATTTAGTGATGGAATAATATTATTGATCTTGAGAAAAAAATACAAGTATTATTTCATTTTGGCATTTTATTAGATAGAAATGCTGGCATGTATAGCTTGTAATTTACAGGAACTAAGTAGGCAATATTTAAAATGAATTCTCTATTTGAACTAACTGCAAGAACTCCTATCTATGACTGCCATTCTTCTCACAAACCGATATCTTTGTGAAATTTTTTTTAAAATTTTAGACGCATTTTGCATGCTTAAACCATTTTCTAGCAATCATGGCTGGTGAACACTGAATTCAGCTTATGTTTGAAGAATGGCAGCAAGTTTTACAGTCGTATTTTAAATACGAGAATACCTGTGAAGTGCAGAGACAATGGAAATCCGCTTTTCAAGCTAAACCTCCATGTCGAGAAATGATCTCACGAATACATGACAAGTTTGATAAAGAAGGAACAGTCGTCAGTCTCTAATAGTCCACTAGTCGTTGAAGAACAGCGTAGTCAAACAAAAAAATCGATTTCGAAGAGTTATCTCTGCATTTGGTGATGACCCAAGAAAGTCAATTAGACAAGCGTCTTCATATCTGAATCTGTCCAAATAAACAATTCAATGAATTGTATCTCAATGATGAAAAGTTACCTTACTTTAATTATGCTTTGGCTGTGAGAAATTATCTCAATGTCAGAATTGGTTTGGACTTGTATTCATGGATTGGTCATTGAGGTGGTATCGAATACTGTGACATCAGCTGCCATGACTTAATCGCTGTTGATTGACAGCACATTGAACACTTGTTTTAACAATGATCGATTGTGTTTAATTTATTTCATGCATTTTCCTGTATCATTCTTAATAATAAAGAATTCATTTAAAGTCATCAAAATCTTTTTAACAAAAACTGTCTACATAGTTCTGGGACACCCTATATTTGCCAACAAATATATTGCTGCCATATAGTCTATATTATATTTACCCAATACTATTGCCTATATATACTCCTTGACAAAGTAATGGGACACCTGCATATAAACAGTATTTTTATTTTTAGTGACCTTTTGTGCATTGTCCTAAACAAAACAGTTATCATATTCTCTAGGAAGGGTTGGGGTTGGGTGTGGTAAGCTTAACACCAGGTGCCAACTAGATAGAAGTTTTTCTCCTTTGGTACCACTAGCCATTCCAGAGGCTTTGTTTAGGTTAAAAAAATAGCATGTAATTAATGTTTGTTCGGTACAGGTTATATAATTGTTTA
>JAUYWV010165699.1:0-18117 GCA_032274565.1 Nematoplana nigrocapitula
AACCGACCCACCAGTCGGCTAGCCCGGCGAATATCCGCGCTTCGCGGGAACCGTTTGGGAAGATGAAGAAGAAGAAGTGGCCAGTGCGCAGCTGCGCCAGCGCGATGGCGTCGGCACGGGTCATGAGGTTGGATGGCGGGAGGGGGCCGGGAGGCAGGAGCAGTGGGTGGCGCAATGGGGATCCTCCGCGTAGAGGCGGGCCAAGGACTCCTGCGCGGTACGAGTAATCGCCGCGCGCGCGGACAGGAGGTCGACCTCCGCGACTTGAGGGAGTGCAGCCCCGGCGCGGGCGGCCCTGTCGACGGCCTCGTTTCCTGCTAAAGAGCAGTTCCCCGGGACCCACTATCATCTCGTTTGAGATCCCGTCTTCTCCTGGGGCCTTGCCATCTTTCAGTTTCTTGATGGCTTTGCTAAGCTCTTGGTAGCTAAACATTTCGCAGGGGCCACTTTTTCTCCTTTGCAGCTTGCGCATTCATCTTTCAGTTTGACTCCCCACTGTCTTCTGATGTTCCTTTCTCTGGGGGCGTCAACAGACTCGATTTTCCCTTCCTTTGCGTAGTGTTGGATTTGTACATCTGCTTTTTGCTTATCAGTGAACACTAACTGGTATCCTTTTGTAATTGCCGGTGTTGCGTGACTACGTCTCTCACCACTAATGCTCTTAATGAAACTCCAGACTTTCTCGGGTCTGTTCTAATGTTCATGCTTTGTACTTTCTCCCACAAGCTTTTCCTCTTTTCGTCTTGGATGACTCTCTTTGCTTCTCGACTAAGGTCTTTCCACACCCTGGTCTTACTCGGTTCTTTTTCAGCTTCTTTCCTGGATTCTTTCCTCTTACTGGTTATATCTTCGCACTTCTCATTCCACCATGGCTTGCCACTTTTCTTCCCTTTGAGTGGAATCGCTTTCCCAGCTGCTTCCAGAACTACATTCGTGAAGAATTTGTATTCGGAATGAATGTTGTCGGCTTCTTCTTCTCTTTCTATTCCCTAAGAGATATCGTCTGGTCGTGACAGTTGCCTCTCCGATTATTATCTCACTGCTGTTCACACCGCAGGCTCTCCTATTTTCAACGACTTTCCCCTCCTCTCGGTCATCACACCTCTTTCAGCATTTGACAACATTTTGGCTGGTGCATAGGGTAGGATTGCACCACTACGTGTCTGTAAAAAGCCCTCTTTGACAATTTTATAGTCAATTTCTGCATTTCTTTTTCTCTATTCTCTTTCATTTCGCCTATATACCATCTCTTTTCCCTCCTGTCAGACAATTATCCTTCTCTCTTTTCCCTCCTTTCCCTTTCCATCTTCTCTCCCATATTTTTCATCCGACTCTCTTAGCCATCTCTCCACTCTCTCGCCAACCATTCATTACCACTAGTGCCCTGTAACCCAGCTGAAAATAACCACTCAAACGCACAACAGGTGCTTACCTGAAATCGTCCGGTATTCCTGTCGTAGGCACTCACGAAGTGCTTGTCATCGTATGTCTGATACTGTAGATAGACGGATTGAGGAAATTGGAACAGTTTGAGCGGTTCGAAGATTCCCTGAAGGCGAAGTTCTGCAAAAATGGAAATAGATCATTATTTTGACAATTTCGTCATAATTTAGACAATTCTTGCACATAATAAAACATAAAGACTGGGCAAATAACCGCGCATTTAATGTAGATGTTAATTAAAAAATCACACTTCTCAATGAAAATCAAATGTATTCCCGAGCTTTCGACTCCACCTATAGTCTCGATCGGCTAGTTTCATAATTATAACAGCTGCTTTAATATATTTACTGTTACTGAAATGCTCTCTGTGTAAGTAAATGATGACAGATTCAAATATTGTTCTTACTATTAGATAAACAACAAACACTCAAATGCGTTCACTAAAACAAAAAGTGATTATACTCTCTCGGGGAGAATTTCTATCCTCTCTTTCAACCTTCGGACTCAGGAGGGATTCGTCGATCCTCTCCACTAACTCTTTTTTCTATTTTCTTTTACCTTGTATCACCTATTTCATCTCTTCAATCTCCACTATCTAGAGAACTCTTTTGTATCTCGTCTCCCTCTAATCTCTGTTTTCTGTTTTCTCCCTTCTTTCTCTTTCTCTCTACCTGAAGTCCGGGTAGACATGCCCTTCTGTGTGATATCCACTGGAGGTAGTTGATCAATATCGACCACTTCATAGCCGAGTTTGGCACCTTCACTGTCCGAGCGATAGCGTTGACCGTGACGTTCTTCCAAAGGCAATTTCCATTGGTTACCAGACTCGCTGGTCAGCTGAAATGAGAAGAGATACTACACAACGCTGCCAAAGTACAGACGTCCCAAGCTGCCACACACAAGACAGGAACTAGAGGTTTTCCAGTCTACACGTACTATATAGTGAATTAAAACCGCGCATAGTAAGTTGAGTCCTCGGGTAAACGAATAAGCAGACAAGTAAACCGTTATATAAGGAATATACCCCGATAGCAGGCTACTGTCCCACAAACATGATTTTTTATATTGTTTTGTCAATATTCCAGAGTCACACTATTTGATTTTATAATGTAAAATCAAAAGTAATCTCGCTTGGAAAGGGACAGTCAACTGCAATAGCGTAAGTTGTTCTGAATCCCTGTCTGCTTGAATATTTGCCCGAGGACTCAACAGATTCACTGCGCTTCTGATTAGATCTATACTGGCACTTGAGCTAAATCCGTAAGTAATATGCAGTTTTCTGTAATGCTAAGGCATGCTTTGTTCATCCGAATTTGTATTTTCGTCTGATAGTCCACCAGCTTTTTTCCTAAATGCATTTCAATATAATCCTCCTAGGATGACTATTTGTAACAAATCTACGCTATCTAAGATCTTTTGTTTCTGGCTTTCATTGCTCAGGTGTTCCATTCAAACTTCTAGCTCTTGACTAATAAAAAATAATTGTGATTTTCTTGTTCTTTACTAGACGGTCGTCCATCTAGCATACCGACTACTGCTATAAGGTCGGGTTTCCAGCTAGTCAGGTTTCTTGTTCAATAGCGAGTTTTCTCTATCCACTATATATCCTCTCCTCAGTCTTCCCTTGGTCTTTCGGTAGATTCCCAAATCCTTTTTCGTCCCGGTCTCTTTATATGTCTCTGGTCTTAAACTTTGCACATTATACCTTATAACACAAGGTCCACAACATCGCAGCATTCTCACTTCAAACACACTGACTGGCCAACCTTTGAATCTCCATCCGTTTCCTCACTTAGTTATCATTGGTCAGGCTTTCCTTTAGTGTAAGCTCGTCGCTCAAGTTCTTTTATTTCTCACCAACATACAACAGTGTTCTCCTGTCACAACTTCAGCGACACTACTTGTCATTCTCAGAGACAATCTTCTACCATATGGAACACTGCTGAGGCCGCGAAACCTCCTACATCGTATTCATGTTTCCTGGGTAACCAAAAAAACAATCCTGAAAATCCCCGGCATCTTCTGCATCTACAGAAATATTTGCGGGCAAAGTTGAAACATCTTTTAAAATAGGTAGTCTGTTATCAAGACCGGCACCATTGTGTCATCGGCGTACTGATGAAACAAGCACCCTACCTGATCAGAAAGTTCATCTCTGACATGTGACAACTTGGCGTATAAGTTTTACGACTTTAAACTTGGCACAGAAACATTCAAACAAACACACGGCGGCGAACGTGCAGCCGTGAAGCACTCCGGTTGTATTTTACGATCGACCCGCAAGAAATCTCACCGCCCGCCTCGAATTCATCAATCAAACTGTCAGAAGAAAATGAGGCCGCTACGTTTAGAATTGTTCTATAAGTTCTCGAGTGCTCCCTCTTCTCTCAAAATAGACGACCGACCCTGTACTTAGTTATGATCAGTTTAATGATCGCTCGGGATCGTAAATAAGCCGTGAAAATATTTCACAACAATCGAGTAAGAAAACTATTAGGGAGGGCAATAATAAAACTGATGACTGCTGAATTCTGTTCTCTCGAAATGTTTGCATGATCAGAACGACTATTTCGAAGTGGTAACAACAGACAATGAAAGTACGGGTCAATATTTTACCATCAAGAACACCAAACCCCATTTTCGGACAATGAAGTGTTTGCATGCGCTCTTTGGTCGTCCTTGGCGCTGTTATGCTAACATACTGACATGTTGTACTGCCATGGAATAGTTAAAACTTTCTTGTGATTGTGATCAGATGAGTTCGTAAATCCCTCAATTCGTGTAATCTCCAGTGTGGACGGTGGACTTGGGGCCACCCTGCGAATACTCAATGCTACAAGATATCCTGGTTAAATTTGGGCATGTATGTAGTTTTCTGTAAAAGCCTTTTGGTTAAAATACGACGCCCCCTCCCACCATTCTTGGACTCATGCTTTAGTATATAATTTGGGTATCACTTGGGTAAGACCTGGTGTCCACCTCTGATCTTTTGTGTTAATAGCATAACTTCCTCTGGAAGTAAAATTAAACAGTGTAGCATCCCTTCTGAGTCATAAAGTCACACGTGAACTGCACTAAAAACAGAAACGGAAAAATGAAAATATTTTTATATGCAGAGCCTGCAAACTACTTGGGCGATATTTTCATTTTTAGAGGATTAGATGGTCTTTGAGAACAGTTAGCACAATTCACGTCTCTTTTTGGCAACTAATTTGATTTACTGAATTATCGATACAAAAATTCGCTAAACCTTATAAAAAATGCAGTTGCCCAAATGCTCATATAGAAAATAACTGCTTTTGAAATTATTATTTTCATTGATAAATTAGTTGTATTTTTCATGCATGAAATGTGTTCCCTATTTGCTTTTTGCTGACATCCCAAAATTGTTTCCAGTATATTCACTGGAAACTATATCTCTGGTCGATATCAACGTTTTAGGGAAAGGCATCTCTCTCTCTTCTTCTTCTTCTGCAGGTCAAGAAGCCAGCCATGAGAAACTGTAGGTTCATCTTAGAGCGAGTAATCTCGCTGACAACCTGGCGAGATAATCGATGACAGCTGAGCCCTTCTCAAACACCTCTTCCGTCGTAGGAGACGGTTCCCAGCTTTCCCTCCTCCAGTGGACTGCTTCGATGTCTTTGCAGTCCAGGAGCACGTGACGTCCCGTCTGATGGAACCCCCACACAACGGACAGTTCGCACCCACCTCTTCGTTCCCGCGCAGCGAGTTGACATAGGCCCGGTTGCCTCGCAACTTTACTATCCTGAGTTGGTGATAGGTCCTCCTACCCTTCGTAACTTAGACCCTCGAAGGCTCTCTCCTCTGGCGGTTTCACGCCCCAGCTTGCTTCCCAGAACCACTCAAGCGTCCCTAACCCCTTTCCTGCTCTTTTCCTCCTTCTAGACTCGATCGCAATTTTCTTTACCCTCCGCTCGTCGTCCGGATTACCGCATTCGCTGTATTAAGGCATCTCTCCGGCCACCACTCACCAGGCAGTACGTAGAAGTCTTGTCATTAGTGTAGACCAATTCGCAAGAGACAATGCATCCAGACACGTCAACGTGAACAACGCTAGTTCCGTCCGAGAGGTCCGCGATTATCAAACGACCAGTCTGAAAACAACGAAAATAGGAAAATAATCGTTGATATAATCGATCCATGGCAAAAGGTAATCACCCTCCCCCCTGCCCTTCCCCCCGAAAAACGTCAAAATATATTAGTCTAGCAACACAATTTAACGTGAACTGTAATTTTGAGGGGTATTTTTGTGCTTTCCAAGTGTATGAACAACAACTATCCTATTTATTGTGTTAAGGCTTTTTCTGAATTGCAAATTCTCAGTAATATTTTTATCTTAAGTAACATACTACTCTTAAATCCTTCGTAGTTGTCCATTTTATATTCAAGTTGGTCCTGAAGTTACCGATATACACACAAACAAAACACACTTAGGTTCGAGAATCGGAAAACACAAAACACCCAAGCCCCCGTGTGATGTTTCGTTCGCTTTTTCTCCTCATTCTACGCCATACACTTTAACTATGCAGTTTTTCAGTGAGACCAAATTAAATTCGAGGACCATTGGAATCATTTATTGCGCATATCTCTATCTGTGTTCAAAGTAGAGGAAATAAAATCTTCAACAACTCCATGCAAAATACTTTCTTCTGATCGTCGGCACTGGAATGTCAGATCTCAAACGAGCGAGATTGAGCACTGCATTGCTGCTGTTGTCTAAGTGCGCAGTTGACCCCTACCTTATCTTTATGCAGCTGGTTGTCAGCCCATAAAGAAACACGGTCTCCACTCGTTCGCTAGACCACACCCCATAAAAGAAAGTCAAGACCATCGTCAAGCCTCGTACACTTATTAGTCCATATTGTTTGACGGCAATAAACCTACTAACCGTCATCATACAAGACACCGAATCGTAAATTTGGCTCTGACACACGTACTTCTGAACGTACGCACATTACTTGAAGCTGTCCGAGCGAGGTACGAGTCACCGGTATAGTCACCAATTGCAGAGTTTGTCATCGGGATTTTAATCATGGTTCTGTTTTCTTGAATTGCAATGCTGAACAATTATGGTATAGCTCAAATTTTAACCACTACTGGCCTTAGTTAGAAAATACAAATAGTAAGAGTTAAGCCAATTGAACTAACTCTTGAAAGTCTTTTTCTAGTTTGTGCTGTTAAAAAGTATTCTAAAAAGCCTTCTAGACAAACACAGATGACACTTACTGTAGTCTGATTATTTTTTTCAGATTTTCATTCAAATAAACTCTTAATTCATCATTAGATGAATCCCTTCCTTTTTAAACATTTTTCCACTGTCTACGAAAGTATCGGAAATCAAAAGTGAGTGACAAGTGCCCTGTTCGTATTTGGACCACCACACAACTTCCCCATTTATCCAGCGTGTCCATGTCTGGAGTCCCTTTGTTGTTTTACTTTGTATATCCTTGGTTTTCTTTCTCTGAACCCAGCTTAACTTCTGAAGCGTGTCCCTGGTCTACGAGATCTCAAAGTGAAGTCATTCTTTTCCAACTTCCCTAAGGTCCGATGTTTAGAAATTCTCCTGTAAGGATGATCCTCCGAATACAGGTGGTACTCCATTGGTGGACGAAACTCTATTTAGCTGAATGTGCAGGGATTACAAAAAGGTGCAACGTGTGTGCTGGAAATAATTCTCTCATTTCACGCTGCTTGAGATGGTTTGCAGTTGTCAATCAAGGCGAGAAAACCTGTTTAAAACTGTCATTTGAAAGACGATGGTGCTTCGTTTTTTCGAAAACGTTTCACATAGCCGTCTTTTGCATAACACTTTTTAATCATTGCGTATATGTACAGTATACTATAGCTGTATTTTATTACGTTTCTCATATGTGAAGTTATGCAATGTATTTGTTTACTTGTGAACGGCACAGATATTAAAATCATCACTCTATAACTGTTTGCGCCGTGTTAATTTACAAAATTAAAATCATAAACATCTTCAGATTTATGCTTTCCAGTATAATTTATAGCGGTTCATTATTAAATCAGCATTTAACATTTGAATCCTGAAACGAATTGTTAAATGAATCGTGAAAAGTATTTAACCTATTTGGGTGGCTTTTTGTCCCTATAGATAGACATACCCGAGTATGACCGCTTAGCAGTGGAGAGAAATACCCACCTTCAATCCCACAATAGCGAAGTTCTGTCCAGAAAAGGAGTGCCACCAGCGCATACACTGGACCAAACTGTCGGGCAGCTTGTGTCGAAGCAGGGTGACATCCGTACGATTCCAAAATTTGCACGTCACTTGCGTGATGCCCTGAAATTGAGTTCATATAAACAGCAGAGTAGACATCCTAAATGAATCATAATCATAATTGTCTAAATTCGTCTCGGATTGTGTTTAGGAAAATCAAATAGTTTCGAAAGATAACCTCACAAAATACTAGATGTCAAACTGGAATCATTCTTGCCTCAGACATCTCCAACAAGTGTCCCGTATTTCTTCACAAACAGACTTTACAGTAGCCACCATTACCATAGATACAAAGAATCAAGGAAACCAGCAAATCAATAAAAATTGATTTGAATATCGAAACGTCCTTTGCAGAAATGATGTATATACATAATTTTATTATATTGAGGTAGGTTAAACTGAAAAGTAATTGTAAAATAAAGGCAAATGTTTTGTTTGAAGTGCTTCAAAAATAGTAAAACTAATGAACTGATTTAAAAATTCAGTGTCAATACTACTTAATTAATCGAATACTGCGCAAATGAATTTTACGAACGTCTTCATGACGTGTAATGTTAACTCTATGTGAAACACAAAAAGCAAAAACATCACTGTTTGGAAAGGGTTAGATCCAGACAGGTTGCTAAAAATGACTAACCACGATATGACGAGTCCTTACAAAGAAAAGTTCCATGTGGAAAAAATGTGCCACTGTGCACTAAAACAATATTCTTCATGTTAGTCATCTTCCGTTGATTAACACCACCTCCTTCACAGGAGTCGGAATTGTTCGGCCAGTTTGCCTTCTGTAATGTTTCCACAGGGATCGTGTGATATTCAACACAAGTATTTGCTGAGCTGTTTTACAGTTCTTTGATCCACATGTGATCCCATATATTGGTGTCTTGGCTGTATAACCCGGGCAGATAAACGGATAAAGCACATTCAATCTGCGCAGGGAGTACAGTATTTATCTGCAAAGTAACAGTTAAATTTCGGGTAAGGAAGGACATCCGTATCTGCCTTCCTGTCCAGCTTTGACAGTCTGCTTCTCCAGGTTCAGGAAGTAGAAAGAATTGGAGAAACAAATTAATGTATTTTTATTTAATCTCTCTCCTGATGATATTATTACTAGTTAAAGCTAATTGCCAGTGCCTCATTTTTTATCTTCTATCCTTATCATCGATATCGCAGTTTCTTTGACACTGCGGTACTCACAAGAACAGTCCCCACAGGTAGGATATTGATGCGTCCAGTTTTAGTAATCAAGGCCAACCAATGTCCAGATGGATTGAGATCCATGGCACAGATTGTCTTTTCATAGATCCATCGCATTTTTCTGATCTGAATTCCAGTGCTGTGACTGGATCGCTGACAGAACACCAAAGTGTCTAAAATACAAAGTGAGTAAGAATTTAAGTGTAATTGTTAACAATAAAGCTTACTTGAAATTATTTAGCTATAACATAATATTTTCATCATCACGAATAATTAACAATGTACATTTGATTAATATTTTTCAATTTAAAATGATCAGCAATTAAATGGTATTTTTAAAAACAAATAATAATTCAAAATATTTAAACTAATGCATAATCAGCTATTATTTTATATTGTTTTAAATTTCAATAAGACATTGAAAATATATTTACCTGTTTGCTCAAATAAACTTGTATCAATTAATTTATTTTTATTTTTATTTATCCTATAGCTAAAATTATTTTTTATGTTTATAGATTTATTTTGAAATACATTAGAAATTGATAAATTAATACTAATAATATATTATTTAGTACCATATTATATATTATGAGATATTTTATATATCTTTAGTTCTTCATGCTTTTCAAAAATAAAAATAAACTACAGGATACTATTATAAGTTACTTTATTTTGAATTAATTTTTCATTTTTATAATACTACACAGAAAATATTTATTAACAATAAAACTGTTGATTTAAAAAAAGAAACATTGCAGTCGTATAATTTATAATATTAGTATATACTATTTACTTATTTATATAGACATTCAGCTTTTTGTTATAAAGATGTTAAATTGGTCACTACCTATATTATATGTTATAATGTTAAGATATGGTCTACATATCTACCTTTTATTAATCTTATCCATAACATTACATTAAAAATTTGGTTTCAATAATGATATAATGATATAATTAAATATAACAATCTGATATGAAATTAGTTGTATCATATTATTTATTTAATAATAGGTTTTAAATAATTATTGATTTATTTATTTTGGTTTATTAAAATTAAGTTAAATATCTAATACATTAGATTCACTAAAATATAAAAATGATCTTGATAATTTTTACAGCATATTAATAAAAAGTTATTTGCTATTTAATTAAGATTTAAAGAATATCTTTTTGGAAGTTACTTATTATATTATTTTATTTTATTTAACTAAAAACTAGGTCACTTTTGTATAAATTTTTAAAACTGATATATTATTTATAAATTGCGAAATTATTAAATATATTTTACAACAATATTGAGAAATAGAAATGAAAATTATGAGAGTTTGGTAAAGATGTAATTTTATCTTAATTTAACATTTTTCCATGCTAGCATGGGTTGGACATGTCCTCTTGATGGCTCTCCTCCAAATATTGCAGTCTTGTGCAAGGCCTTTTTCTGATCTCAACTTTCACAAGTTTCCCTGAATAACTTGCCTCCAAGTCTTACATGTTCTTCCTCTTGCTCTGGCACCATCTACCTCAAACTTTCTGCACTTGCTGACTCAGTTATCATTATCCATTCTTTCTATGTGATCAAACCATCTAATTATCTATTTATCCCTTAATACTTGATATACTTTCAATCACAATCTGTTCCCTAAGCTCATGATAAGGCCTTCTGTTGATAAGACTTATGCTATACATCCATCTAATCAGCTAAATCTCTGCAGACTCAAGTCTATATGTACTATATTTCTTTGATTATATGCGGCAGTGATTATTAGACAAACTTTTTTCCTGCTGCGGCAATTAATTGAGGGTGGTGTTTAATGTAGTTATACCAATTTCATCATTATTTATATATAATATCTGAGCTTGTGTGTAGCCTAACAAAGTCTAAATGTGACTGTTTAGGTATTGTCAAATAGAAGCAATTAAGCAGGCATCTAGTATTTCCTTACCTATGTCAAGGATTCTGATGGCGAGGAAGATAATAATGATGATAATATTGATATTTAATTTACTGTTGTTTGTACTGTGATATTGTACCCACATGTACCAGATTTTCTAAAATACATTTTTTAGCTGCAGCATTTATTGGAGGGTGGTATTATCAGACAATGTTTTTTGCTGCAGCATTTGACTAAGGGTCTCATTCAATCAAAGAAATATAGTATATTGCTTTTTATAGGCTATTATTCACTACCATATACCATACTACTCCTAACACAAGCTGTACAAAGTTTTCCTTTTATCCTGCGTGAAAGTATCTGGGATATCAAAAGAGGTAATAGCTCTCTAAATTACTTCCACACATTACAAGTTTGATTTTCTTTTCTATGACACTTACTTTTGATGCAATAAGTATTTACCACACTTAAAAAAGGAATATTTCTCAGTTTGCCTATCAAACCACTACAACATTTATGTACCTATTGTCTGCAAAAGTATAGTATATTGAGTTCACACCAATACCCTTTCTGCATACTCTACATGGGAATCTATCTAATGTAAGTACAAGTACCTCATTAGTTCCATTTGCTATGAGATTTGTTTTAGTTATGCTATTTCTTAAGCCTTTGTACTTTATGCTAATCATAAAGCAGCAAATCTTTTTTTAAGTTTCCTAAATTTTTGATAATTATTATTAGATTATTTGTATGAAGTTTGTTTCCCAGGTAGGCCACTTCTGCATTCTCTTAATAATGTTTAAAAAATAATAATATATAATATTGAACCCCTGATATACACCTCCTTTTAATAAATTTAAAAAAATATTAGAAAGTCATATAATAAAAGCAAAATATTTTGAAAAATTATAATAATATTTTAATAATTGTAAAGTGGAAATCCTTGGCATAATTAATTAAATATTATAAAATATTATAATATAAACTATTTTGGAAGAATTATATTTAAAATAAGTATGTCTTATTATATGAAAAATATAATTTGAAAAAAGGTATTATTAATTGGTAAATCGAGAAACTTTTGTAGATCTGTCAGTCCCAAAAGTAATGTTACATAGAGTTTATACGACTATAGAATCAGTTATACTGAGCCGATATATATTTATTATATATTTTTATAAACTGTGGAATGAGTTGAATTTGATCTTTAAGTTTACATGCAGAAAGGTATATTTATTTGAATCAATATATCAGTTTTAAAATTTTTAATCCCAAATATTTAAAATTTATTTGATGATAAGTTATTTCCATAGAGATGAAAATGATATATATGGTTATTTCTCTTATTAAAATGACACATTTAACTGATAAACAGATAATTGACAGAGCTCTAAGATATCAATTGATGAAGGCGAAATGATCAAATGAGAGCATTCATTATTTATGCATGGAGTATAGCATTTCAAGGCCTATTCCATCAAGAAAGCTTCAAAAAATGAAACTGAAAGGGTTGGTTTCTGATGCA
Source organism: Nematoplana nigrocapitula (assembly GCA_032274565.1). Classification (NCBI taxonomy): domain Eukaryota; kingdom Metazoa; phylum Platyhelminthes; order Proseriata; family Nematoplanidae; genus Nematoplana; species Nematoplana nigrocapitula. Next base: position 12,326 of record JAUYWV010165699.1, read on the forward strand.
AAGAGAAGTGGCTGGCCTAGTTTAGTCAAAAACAACAATCTACTCCAAGAACAACTTGTTAGAGAAATATGACAAAATAGAAAATCATTGTGTCGCCACTTAGAAAAAGAGCTCAATTTCTCAAAAACACTGCATGAAGAATGAGAAAGCATCTCCGTTTCAAATCTCGAAAAACTATATCAAGACCTCCTCTATTCCAACAAAACATATTAAAGAGCAGGCAATTCATGTGACAATCCTCATCAATTCCTTGAATGGTAGTGTTTCTAGACAAAAAGTGGTTCGAGTGTTTCAGCCATAAAAAAACATATGAAGACGAAGTGGCAGCCCTTTGCCTTTTCAACACCCACCATCAAGAAGATTCCCACCACGCATCATTTTTGTAGCTGTTGTTTTGCAGGCTGCTCCAGATGGCAAAGTTGGTCTATGGGAAATAGCAGAAGAAAGAAAATATTTTGTAGACAATCTAGATACCACCAGAAAGGGGATTCATTTTGGAAAGATCTATCATGCGACGGAAAATTCTTCACCCGATTGTTGGATTAAAAGAACTTACCTGTATGCATATGTGAAGAGCTTGGAATCAAATAACTACAAATTGACAATGCCAAACCGCATATCATAGAAAATGAAGAGCATCAATTGTTGCTATCCAGGCCCAACATCCACGAGTTTGCATTGTTTATCAACTTCCACAAAGCCCAGACACTAACCCCCTAGATGAAGGGATTTTCAAGACCCTTGCCATTCCCATCAAGCTGCAAACTCCTGAAAATCGCGACTCTCTGGTTGCTGCTGTACACATGAAGCATGGAACACATTGGGCAGAAAAACCATTGTACATCATATTTGCAATGAACATGAAGTGAGGAGGAATATACGCAAAAACCACGGGGGAAATCGATTTGTATAATGTGTAAATATCGTTTCAAGAATTCAAATTATGTTGAAGTAATAATTTAAATTTGTTATCATGTGTTTCAATTACTAAATATAAATTTGGGAAATGTATTGTCTTCTTAAATTCTTTCAGCAGTTTCATATGATCTTAAAACCAAGAAAATTTATGAAGAAATACACATATTAATATTGTTCAAAATTAATGTAACGTTACTTTTGAGACTGACAGTAATTTATATTTCAATTACAAAAAATTATATATTTTATATTATATATTATATTATCTCTAATAGTTAAATATCATATATTTTAAAATATGATTATAGGATCTTTTATATAATTGCAAATAAATTTAGGTTTTGTAAGAATAAGAATTTGATTTATAAAATAGTTTAAATAAAATAATATAATTATTATTTAATATATGCCATATGGAATATTAAAATAATGGTAAATTGAAATATACTAAAAATAATGAAATCTTTAAGAAGTATATTATTAAATAAAATAATTTTTAATTATATTAATATATTTTTCTATTTTATTTATAATTTTGTAAACTATTAAATAGTAGTATTCAATTTATAATTGATATTTTAAAGATAGTCAAAATAAGGTTTCTAAAAAATATTTGGTTAACCTAAGATACATTTTTTCTATGCATTTGTTTATATCGAGATTTACACAGATCCTTTTATAAAGTGTTAAAATTTATTTTAAAATGTGGTAAAATAATTGAATATGTCTATCATTTATTAAATACTTTTTTCAGGAAAGTGGTTAAATACTGCTATGAAAAAATAATAGCATAATCTTAATATTATAAAATCTCTTTTTAATATAAGGTTAAAAAATTGTGGGAAAAAAATGGGAAACCTATTAAGAAAGTTGAAGACTTCCAGTATCTGGGGTCTTGGATCAACACCACATAAAGAGATGTGGATATCTAGCAAAAGCGTGGTTAGTACACAGTAAACTGAATCCCATCTGGAGATTAGATTTATATAATCGCACTAAACTGAATGTAGTTCTTTCAGAACATCAGTAAAAATCATACTCCTATATGGTTCGGAAAGCTGGACTATAATAACTCAAATTACTAACAAATTAAATGGCACTTATATGAGACTTTTACACTAAACATTAGCTGGTGTGAGCACCGCACAAATTAAGAATTATATGGAGAAATCCCTAAAATTATGGAGATGATCAGAAAACACCAATTTTCCTTTGCAGGTCATTGTTAGAAAAGCAGTGAAGTTGTCCACAACATACTATTATGGGAACCAACTCAAGGTAGAAATGGTCGAGGTGGGCCTGTGAAGATATATAATATCCAACAATTGGAGAAAGACACCGGCATGCAGAGTGAAAGAGCTGAAAAGGGCTATGGAAAATTGAGATTTTTGGAGAAGGTTCATCATGCTTAGTCAGGTTAATACCGACTAAGTAAGCAAGGCTAAGGGCAAGGCTAAATATCATCAAAATATATACATTATAGTAATTAATTTATATGTTATCAAATTCTAATTAATATAGAAATACTAGCAAAATAAAGTATCAAATATTATACCTAGAGGGACCCTAAAAATAATTCAAGATGCTTTCAATACAGCTGCACTGTCTATGACTATCTATACGACTATAGTATTACTATTAGTGGGAACATTTTAGAAAATAATAATCATCAAAATTGAAATGCTAGTGAATTACAATAAGAATACCACTATACTTTTATTTAGTAATTTAGAATTAGCTGCAATTCCAGTAGTGAACTTCACAAAAGACAAATTACCTGAGTCAGACGACTCTGATGACACAAGAAAAACACACACAGTTTGTTCATCGGAACACTGAAATGTGTGCTTTTTAATCTGCGGCCGATCCACAAAAATCGGAATATTCCTGACTTCAAATATATCCATGTTGTCGATCTGCAAAACTCTATATAAAATTACAACAAATAATCACCCAGTGTTGCATCTCGCAACACACAGGCCAAGCACTTCACCAAAATCTAATTAGCCGCCGTGACCTTAAATGTTACATTTGTGACCTCTGGTACTTTATTTAAACAAACCTGGAAATTTCTATTTAAAATTTTATAAGGAAAACATTTTAATATTTATTTTTAGTAAGAGATTTATAAGTTTTTTGCAACAGTTTTATGAATTCGTTTTCTTTATTACTTTTTATTTATAGAAAGAGATTTGATTTATATCAAAAACATATTTAGGTGCTTTTTTATAAGAAAATAAAAAGATAGTAAAATTTTGTAGACTGCCATATTTCTTTTTAAAGTTGAAAAAATACCAACTCTTATGAAAAAGGACATCGTGGCATAAAATCTCGTTATTTGTATTCAGGTATTGAATTTGGGTAATCTATACAATCATGCTTCGTAATTGACTGCGCCTAATGCCTAATGCTTAATTCCATAATCGAAATGTATGAAAGTGACCGCTGAGAAAGGCTCTAAGGAGTTATGGACCTTCCTCAAGTCTTCCTCCAAAACGTAGTTGTTTTTAGGACGATATTTTTTAGACTGAGGTCGATCTCAACTCGTAGATCAGGTTTTAAAAACATTTGGAGGCCCCTATATTATATAATGGTAGTTGCCTTGAAATCTTCGTTGAAGATGTTGTACATATAAATAAAGATAGAAGAAAATATACTGTAGTGCATTTGTTTGTTTATTTGAAATAGTAAGTTGCATGACATTGTTGAAGAGCTCTTCCAGTCCGTTTTGTTGATGAGAAAGCCTTAAGGAGCGCGGATTTAACGAAAACGTCCTATGAACGTGATGAAGGTAGTTATAAGATACCGGTCTACCTTCTGTATGGGGACGCTATGCTAGCCATTACAGGCATCTGTGACGGTCTTCCAGGCATTGACGGGGTACTGAGCGCGCAAGCTCCAACGGCGCTTTCATATCATGGGTCTATCCCTTGAACAGTGTTTATTGAGTGTTGAGAAGTCAACTGTACGGTGTAGTCCTCCAACGTATTTTCTCGTGACCACCACCCTGTGACGCCATTCACGTCGTCGGTTCTCCAAGGGGAACATGCTCTATTACACCAAGAGCCTCATCGCGGAGAGACAATCCCTGCTCCACTAATCCTGCCAGCGGATGTGGATTGTTGCTTGTGTGTGGGCTGCAATAGGGGTGTCGTTTGGGTCGACAAGAATTTTGATGGGAGGGCCAACATGTCTGGGAGGAGCTGATACGGGAAAGTCTTGAGAGCGGAGAACGCTCTGTCACAACTCCGTGGGGCAAGTATTGTGTGGAGGCGAACAACAAGAACTGAAGAAAGCAGTTAGACAGCTATGCCTATGCAGTAGCTATAGAGATGAATTAACTGCAATAGAGATAGCCCTTACAACTAGCCATTCTGGAACAGGGCAACGACACCAGAGAAAAAGTAAACACGATCCGTGTGTGCTCAGACTCGAAGTCAGCAATATAGGGACTCTCCGCTGGCCCTCTCGACAAGAGAGACTCACTATGCAGTGAGATTTGGACGATGATTCTGCAGATGCGTTCATTTGCTTATCTCGACTTCCAGTGAGTGCCTAGTCACTGCAACATCAAAGGTAAGGAGGCCGCCGAACGACTAGCAGGAGAAGCTTTGCAACTTCCGCAAAGGGACGCCGAAATTGACATCAGCACGGCAAAGAAAGCACTCATATGGCAAGCGTGAGAAGGTCAGCAAAGAGCAACGACGAGGTACAAGGTCTGGCCGGATACCGAAGGGGACAAGAACAGGAAAAACAAACCAACATCGACCAGGTGTCAATAAGTTATCTACTGGCAACTCGTGACTGGCGTGTGTCCCATCACCAATGAAACTCTCCACAAGATCGGAAGGGCGGAGACACCAATGTGTACAAGGGACTGGACTGCGGGAATCTCTGTTTGGACACAACCCGTGTCTAGGCAGAACCCTGACGAAGCCGAACGAGACGATCAGACTCCTGTGAGGGATGGGCCGCCTTCAATAGGCACAGCCCCGCCATATCCGCACCGGTTTGAAGCGTTTCATGCGTTCATTGTTTTCAGTTGAGGAAGGCAGTTCCAAAGGTGTCATAGTCCTCGTGAGGTGGGTGAGTGAGTAGGACGTCACCCATCCTATGAAGATATGATACCAGTAGTTGAGTTCGATCGATCGCCTGGGTGGTCGCAAATGTGACCCAAGTAGCCAAGAATGTTCCAGGAACGTTCAGGGAATGTCCCAAATTGGTCCCCTGAACGACCTCTCAATGTTTCTGAATACTCCAAATGTTTTTTTCTAAAAGCGACATGCTACTTACTAAGTAGTACGCATAAGTGACGCATGGGCACCTAAAGCACAGAATATTTGTTCTATCAATTCAGGCCTTCAGAAGATGAGAATAGGATGGCCACCGCTATACCGTCAGACTCCACGCTGCCCTACCATAATATTGAGCCCACTTTCTAAGATTCAAAATAAAATAATAGAAAACGGCTGACTTTATAACAAGAATATGTGACACACAAAAGAGTAATCATAGCATGCACTACATCATTGGAAAGAGTAAAATATGGAAAACAAAATATACTAAACTTCGAAGAATATCTTAATATTTTGACATATAACTACGAGACTTAATAACTGTGGTCAATCTTTCCTGTATAGAGGAACACAGTTTGCCAATCATTTCGTTAGGCACATTACACCAAAGATGGATTATGCGTTGCCGAGGAGTAGCTATATCTCTTGGAGGATCACTATTCAATTGTAATTTCGTCCAGTTCCAAACATTTTCGAGAATGTTCAAGTCTGGAGACTGTGCGGGCCAATCCAGAACATGGATCCCTTCGGAGCGGAACCAGTCCTTGATTATTTTGGCACTGTGAGGTGTTGCATTAT
>JAUYWV010165810.1:0-20614 GCA_032274565.1 Nematoplana nigrocapitula
GAGGTCGAGAAGGCTCGCCGTCTCGCCAAAGATGGCAAGACGGAGGCCTGAAGATGAGGGGCAAGAGAGAAGAAGGTTAAATTGTACAGCTTTAACAGCATGATAACATTTTCATTAATTTAATAAAAATAAAAACTATGTACTTACTACTTTTATATCAAAAAGAGTAGTATAGTGGAAAATTATAACTACAATTTTTATGAGTTTCTTATCTTTTTATTAATATATATAATCTTTGGGACCAGCAGACTAATTCTTATGTTTAACAAAAATCGGCCGAAGCAACAGTAAAACGGACTTTTTGAAGAGGTATATTTCCGTAGCGATTTACAACGTATACAGAGACAAAATAACTCCTTATGGTGTCAGCTCGACCGCTAAAGGAAGGTCAATAATTTCTACATACAATTATAATGTCACAACGCTTAGTGCATGTGATAGCTCATCTTGATTCTACGAAGCATTATCGCGGCTCGTCAGCCCTGATTACTCTAAGTGTGCGCGTGCGTTTTATTTAAAAAAATAAGCACCTCTCTTAACCAAAACAGCAGGGTTTAAATATTCAAGGGAGGAAAATATAATTCAATAAATACATGCGATCCAGTGACGGATTTCAAGTGAAGCATCAAGTCTTTACATGAAGTAGGTAAATATTACATAATTCCTTAACATTAATAATGTCAAGCAGTAAACTGCATTTTTATTGCATCATTGTGTAAACATACTGTACCCTCCGTTTCGCGGTATATTTTTTAATAAGCTACTCTCTTTATTAAAAGTGATTGCGCACGGCCTGCTAACAGAGTCGAATAACAGAATTGTGCGCCACTTGAAATCCATAGTAGAGTAAACTAGCCCCCATATTTATAGTCTACATCAATTAAATTCGTACGATGACACCTGGTCCATTAACAAAACTGAAAATACATAGCAACATATCCCGGATGTTAAGTTTAAAATCTAATTTAAGCAAGAATGAAATGCATGTTTAACAATGAAGCTCAATCTATATACTGTTCTTCAATTCAATTGCTCCAGAACGTCATTATTTCCCACTACTGACGCAGTAAGCAAACTGAGAGTTAACCTATCAGCAATTGATTCGCATTCCCGCAAGTACAGCACAATGTTTCAGTACATAAAAATAGATTTAGTCACAGATGGCGACAGGTGCGTATAAGGCAACTTACTGGGGGAGGGCGGTTTACCAGTTTTACCGTCTTAGTGGGATTCTTTATCAAACTAATTTTTACAAGGAAGCAATGTGTGTTCTTTACGCATATAATTTCTATTTCTATACGAGTAAAAAACGCGTTTTTATGTAAGTTATATTTATAATTGTAAACAGCTAAATCATCAAAATCTACACGTTACACAATACTAGACCCACAGCGCAAAATTGCAAAACGTTATCGGTCTGGATAGGGGGCTACTCTATGAACACAATTAGTGATGGCCGTGCCCAGGCGTAGATTTGCCGTACTTGGCCTCCCAACGTTCGATGTACTCCTTCTTCCGCTCGTCTCGTCTGGCAAAGTAATCCGGATATTGGGCCTTTTCCAGCGGATGCCAGCAGTCCAGAATCTGGATACCAAATCGTACAATAGAAAGCATTTTAAGTCTCGGGCGCTTCACTCCATCAAATACATACCCTACTTTAATACATGGCGATTTTTTCTCAACACGACGCCGCTTGCCCCCACCTCTATCACAAGCTTCTATCTGGCACCATCCCTCTCCAATCTCTTACTCTCATTTGGTTCTCTGAGCACCCATCTCTCTGTCATTCACAGACCTTCTAGAATCAGCGATGCCCATGTTGTTATTCCTGGTCTAGGAGACCCGTCAGTACCCAACCTCATGGAGGAGAAAAAAATCGAGTGAATCCGTAGGTCCCGGGGAAAGCAGCACTTTGCCTGTCACAGGCAGTACACCCCATCACGCGAAGTCGGCTGCCGCCCTCCATTCACCCGGTCAGCCTTTTCAATTCACCTGCCAGATTCTTCCGCTTTCTCTTCTAAAAGCGAATGTACACAAGATTTCGACTCTTCGATCCAATGTCGACTCTTCGATCCAATGTCCACTCTCTCCTCCTTGCCACATAACACCTCCATCGCATCGATTAAGCTCCCTCTCCGTTTTTCTTTATGCGGCGAATTCCCCAGAATCTCCAATAGACCATCCTCTCCAGTCTTCGATCCAATAGATATTCCTCCCCCTCCTTAGCTCCTGCCTCCATCGCATCAGCCGTGCTTAATCTAATTCTTGTCCATCCTTCAGCGAGAATCGCCAAGATTTTCACCGCAGTATTCTCTTCTTTCCAATCCTCTCTCTCTTCTTTTCTTTTGTCTCTTTCTCTCTATATGTCTCTCCTTCCCTTTCTCTACTCACTCTCTCTTTCCTGCGGGAGGTCGGGGCTCTGACGCGACCCCTCGTCAGAGAATTACGACAACAACCTCTATAGCATCGACCGTGCTTTATTTTCTTTTGTTCCTACTGCTGTAGTTTTAAAAAGATTTTATTGCCGGCATTCTCGACGTCTCACTCGCTTGGGAGGAGACACTGATTTTCCCACCAAAACCTCCACGGCAGACCTGTGTGGTTAACATGACATACTACTATGATAGCAGTTATGCAGAGGTGGACACCAGCATCCACCACAGGGGGCAGCAGTGGCCACAGGAGGGGAAGCCGTGAGCTGGACAGTCTCATGTTCACCTTAAGACCTTTCTTACCACCTTGAGTGGTCTAGTTCACCTTCGGATGCACATGATCAGCACTGACAAGTTGACAACCGAAAAAACGAAAGATGCGTCACTGGCCCTGAAATTCCTGACAAGAGCAACAAAGAATCTTGCGACAGAGGAGCGCAAGCTGCGACACATTTGATTACATTAATGACTATAATTGCACACTCACATAGTCTGGGACTACTTCGTGTCTCCCGTAAGCAACACCGCCCGGATCATTGGGATCTGGAATACAGAAGTTGGAAACAAATAGACATAGTATACTGTACAGCGAAGGATTGTCTAGCATCTACAGAGGTCTTCACACATCATTTCCTCTTTTGTCACAAGTGAAGAAAACATGCATACAAATGTTTATCTCATTAAAAATAGATTATTGACAAATAAAAAACTAAAAATCCCATGTTGTACCTGTCATAGGAATTGATCAAAAATGTCCAGTCGTGTTTTCGTTTTCTCCACATTTTTTCATCAGCCCAATTCACGACCAAGGTACGTAACTTCGTAGTTAGAAATCGATATCTCTTCCGTTACAAACACGGTGGTCGAATTACAACGTGCAAACTATACTTCAACAAGACCCGGAGTGGCAAATCTAGTCTGTCAATGGCTGAAAATGTGAAAATTCTGGTCAAGAATCTATGCAATGATGTAAACACAAAATCAGAAGAGATATTGCACGCCAGATGAACTTCTCTAGCAAACCAAGTCTTTTCCCTCTTTCTTATCGATCCAAATCTGTTTACTTAGTCAGTGTTAACAAATTTGCTTCTTTACATCCTCACAACGGACTTCAGTCAATAACTAGACCGACTTCAATCGCACAGCACCTGACTAGATCTGAGGCGGACCTGTTGAGCATCAAGGCACAAGTTTGTGATTTAACTTCAACTCGAACGTCTGATCAGTGTCCAGAATTATTCGCTACAATTGCTGTGCTTGATCATTTTAATCTTCTGCACGTTGTACTTTGTTTTGGTCCAGAACTATAGCATGCTGCGTTCCGGAAAATATTGACCACGATTTTTTTTAAAAATAGTACGAGTACCACAGCACACAAAAATTAAAAAAACTGAGCATTATTTTCAACATACCGTAGTCACTTCTCACTCTAAAAACGAAAAGGGTTTCTATCGAAAGAAAATGAAATAAATAACAAGGGCAAGGGGTATTTATATGGATCGCAGGCGACAAACGAAACTGCCAAAATTCTTACATCTCAAAGGAATTGGAAAACGTTTCGACTGGAGTTCCTTGTAGCCGTCTTCCAATAGTTTCTTTGCTTTGATCATATCAATCTCCTTGCTGTGCTCCTCGAAGCGGGCACGTAGCAGGACCGCTTGGTAGCGGTATTCCAGACTGAAAGCACAGAAACATGAATGATCCAACGCGACAAAGTATATAACAATGGGCACCTTTTCCAAATCAATTAAAAGTCAATTTATTATAGAACAAACTAAATTTAATTTAATACACAGCCGTTGAAGATGCGGCATGTCGTAAATAATGAGATACCAGTTTGATGATTTTAGCTAACATTAATTTAGACGATATGGTATTAATAGCAGATAGTCAACGTCCTGAATGGATACGAGAAAGAGAAAGAAAGAGAGAGAGAATGGAAGGATTACAACAAATGGTTAATGCACCTCATGAAAAAAGTATGGATTTTGGAATGAGCCTGAACAGTAAAAGACAAAAATTATGGTAATAGAGAAAAAAGGTAAAATGTGAAATCAAAGTTGAAATTGAGCAAGTGACTGAATATAAATACCTTGGAAGCTGGATTACAGAGGATGGCAAATGCGAGGAAGAAATAAGAAGAATTCTTGAGAAGTAACATATTTTCAGTAGTAGGGTATGATAGAGAAGCATGGACATTTAGCAAAAGGATAAAAGAAAAAATTACATGCATTTAAATGAGGTGTTACAGCAGACTTGTGAAAATAAGCTGGAGTGAAAATGCGACGAATGAAAAGTCTTGAAAAGAACTGGATATAAGAAATACTTAGTTGAAAGTCTGATCAAAAGAAAAATAAGTTTGCAGAACATGTCATGAAAGGATCCTCAGGGCAGCTGCCTGCTTTAGTTCTTCAAGGAATGATAGAGGGAAATCGGGACAGATGTCTGCAAAGAGAAGTTTGGGGAGATGATATTAGGAAATACAATTTAACTGTGCAGCGCTAAAAATGTTGTTAAAACAGTGGTGGTGCAAAATAGAACACAATCATTTGGTGTAATAATAATCCTTAATCACTAAAACTCATTCCCACATAGTAGGCTAAATGTGTCTGAGCAATGAGCATGATGACTAAAAAAGTATTTATGATACAAGTACAAGGGAATTTTTTGCCACAAAAGATATACTATGGCACAAGGTTAAAGTCCAAGTGTTTCTGCTTATGAGACAATGAGATATGATTTTATGCTTACAAGTATTATTTATTTACTGAATCATTATTTTATCTTTTTATGTCATTTAGTAAATCTGGTATGCTCAGTAAATAAATAGTTGGAATCAATACTGTGGGGCAATATCATGATTTATCAAATTATTTCTTGAACTGCCAGATATCATTTTTTAATGACATTCATTCATAAAATACTCATCAAGTCTACTTAATGAGAGTAGGATTGGTTTGCTGGAATTAAAATTTTATTGGAAGGCTATCTATCGTTGAGAAGTAACAATGCATTCCTATTGCTTATCTCTTAAATCTAAAAATAAATTATGTAATAATGAAAGTGTGTTATTATACTATAAATAAAACCATGTTAGCATGAATTATCCTTTTATTTCTTCCAATTAATTACGTTAGGTGAAAAAATGTCACTATTTCTTAGTAATAAAAAACATTTCAACAGAATAATAATGACATTACAATTGTGCATTGATATTATATAGTTTCGCATATATCATTTTTTAAATTATTAAAAAATAAATCTAATTATTGTTTATGGGTTTTAATACTTTGGGGTGCCTTATATTGTAAAATTTCTGGAAGTCAAATTTGAAGCTCTTTCAAAATGAGTTGTATATGAAAAAATCTGATAGTTTTAAACCTATGTTCACTACTACGTATATTTGTCATTCTATTTACCAAAATGCTATGATTGGTATTTTAATCCAATTAGCTAATTTGTATTTAATATTTTTCTATTAGCCTATATACATTATTTGTCAAAAAGAAGAATTATCTGGCAAAAACACTGACGATCTATTATAAACCATATCGTTACAACACAGTACTATTATAGACAAACTACAATGGTAATAAGTATAAAATACTGATTAAATATCCCTATAAATTTCCCTGACTGCAGTGACAAAAGGTGATCTGTATGGTTTTTAAAAAAGTGCAGAGATAGAGGGTTAAAAATAACTATCTCAAATTTTGTGTCAATTATTAATATACTTTTTTATATTTTTATTCCACAGGGCAGTGTTTTGGGTCCTTATATTTGATATATATTATTAAATGATATTAAAGTCCTTGCAAACAATATGGAACTCAAACTTTTTGCAGATGACACAAATTCATTCCTTACTGATAAAAATATAGTGACCTAGAGCAAAAGGCAAATAAGTCATTAAAATTGTTAAATGATTGGATTATATCAAATAGGTTGACCATAAATATATCAAAAACACACATAATTTTTAGTAAAAGAGTTAATATTAAAAATTGGTGATTGTTGAATGCACATTTGCAAGGGGGTGTAGTGTTTGCAGTGGGATGCCCCTTTGTGGTCGGGAAAAGCTGTGATGGAGCTGAATAGTTTATTGTTGTATCAAGCTGCCAATACACTGTACATTTTCTGCCACATCATCGTATTTTAAAACTACAGTCAACCGACAAACAACATCACTGATTGGTCAGATATTTGAAACAAATAGCCAACTAAACTATTGCAATTTATAATACAAATCGATAGCTCAGTAAAGCGTACGACCCAACAGAAGGTAATAATTAATACTATGGCCAGTAAGGTTACCACACGGGGTCATGAGGTGTGAATGACCCCCTTCAAATTATCAAGGGGTTCCCAGTGGGCACTTGTACCACAGAGGGCAAACCATTTACATAGTTTTTTTAGGTAGAGGCTCCACATGCCACTCTGTATAGGCACAACATAGATAGGGACCCCACATCTGTGCAGGCAGACATTCCATATGTGCATATACATAGGTCCTCAAATTAATGTAGATAAGGGCCCCAATCTAGAGGTAGGTAGGTAGGGGCCCCACAACTAAGGGTAAGTAGGTAGGGTCCCCAGATCTAGGGATAGGTAGGTAAGGGCCCCACATCTAAAGGTAGATACTGTAGGTAGAGGCCCCACATCTAGGGGTAGGTATGGGCCCATGGTTATAGATATAATATTAAGCTAAATGATATAGGTATATAGTAACTTAATTGTGCCCTAAAAATGCCAAGAATGAGAATCCCAAGCACACTAAGATCTAGGAATTTAAATAATGCTTTGCAACTTTTTCATTTGCAGCATATACCATGCTGGCCACCCGATTAGCATAATTACCAATCAATCAATCAATAATTCTCTCTTCCCTTTTATATATTACTGATGACAATCATTCATGCAGTGTGTTTATATATATCGTCGACCTATCAAAAGCGAGTTTGTAAGTCACATTTAAAACAGTATAAATAGAGAATGCGTGTAAAATTTTAGTTATCGTGTTTTTACTGTGGTCATTATAATGGGTAGAAATGAAGACATATCACCAAGATTAGTTGCACAAATGAAAGTGTTACAAGATGAGGGTTATACACGAACTGTTATTGCACAATGGCTGGGTGTAGCCCAATCAGTAGTACAATGTTGCTTATCTACACTCCAAGCTAGAGAGTTGTTTTTGGCAAAAAGCACCTCTGTACTCTACATGAAATGCATTGTTCTTGTTGACCCAACCGATATCATCGAGTTTTATTGCAACTCAGTTACCTGTTCCCATCAGCACTCGTACTATTCGAAGACGCTTACAAGTTTATTTCAAACTTCGATCATATCGACCTGCCTGCACACGAAAACTGTCAAAGATAGTAATCAAACAATTTTACACTTTATTGTCATTTCATCGTCCGGTGGGTCAATGTTTCTACACTCGTTATACCATACACAGGGTCAAGCATTCGCCTGGTTGCATAATACGGGGAACAACATCAGCCCTGTGGTTCATGGAAGAGGGTACAACAATCAATGCTCATGTGTATCGTGACATTCTTGAAGACAGACTTCATCATTTCATGGTAGTTCATAATTGTAACATTTTTCAACATGATGGTGCACCATGTCACATGGCTAAGACTGCTAAAGAGTGGTTGGCTGATGCCAGTTATTGAGCTTCTTCATCCATGGCCTGGTAGTTCTCCAGATCTGAATCCAATAGAGAACTGCTGGACTGTATTGAAAAAGAAAATAGCTGTGCACAGAACGCTTCAGACCTCTGATTTCAGGGAGAAAGTTAAACTTGTGTGGACTCAGGAAATTACGCCAGACTTTTGTTGCAAACTTATTGAATTGATGCCTGCATGAATTGAGGTTGTTTTTCAAGCTAAAGGGGGTGCTAGCAAATACTGACTTTATCCTGTATTATCCTTGATTTATCCTGTTAAATTCAGTAATTAATTATCTAACCGTGTAATGTTGTGTCTACTATCCAAAATGTTTGTAATAAATCAACAATTGTTGTTCTTTTATTATACATTATGCTAATAGGGTGGCCAGCATGGTATATAAAAACAAAACTAGTCCATGGTTGTAATAGGCCCTACAAATGTGAGTACCTGAGTGACACTTTTATATATAGTAAGTCTTCAGACAGTGTTCTGTGTACTTGTTGTACATTGTTTGTCAATTTGGGAAAATAGAGATATGTAGAGACATAAGTTTGTTACTTTGGGATATATAGGGTGGTCATAACATTAAAGATAGTAACTTTTGACAATGCAACACTGAATCCCACAGGCAAGCCCTTTATGATAATGTTTCAAGCAAAGATTTGGTTGAAGAAATATTCCCAGATAATCATGAAAATTGCTTGTGCAGTGCACTTTTCTGTTAAAAAACACAACAAAAGAGCTACTGACAAGTTAACACATCTAGGCAACTTAATTGCATTATCCCAAAAAATGTCAAAAAATACTATATATATTATATGACAATATAAAAAAGAACAATCGTAATCTGAGAACCATTCTCTGTAAAGTGGATTTGGGAATGTTTGGGACCTCAGCCAAAGAGTTTATATCGAGTGACTGGATGACACCAGATAGAGTCTTGGTAATAGTTGAGAAGCAGGGACATACCACAACTGAACGGCTCAATGGGAGGGTAGGTTAGGGCCAGCATAAGTGATAATCTTGGGTTGCCATCCACATTATTGCAGAGTCCTTGTGGAGAGTGTATCCAAGAAGCATGAGATGGTGATTTCTTAGAACAGTGGTTTCAGGCCTGATCTTGAGTAGAGGTCAGTGTTACTAACTCTCACAGGGTATCAAATCCCAAGGGCAAAATGGAAGAGTCTGCGGTAGGCTGCATCAACAAGACTTTACCTGAAGCCTCTGGGCCAAAACAAAATAGTCAAGGTAACTGGTAAATATATCATTCAATGTGATTTAATTGATGAAGTGAAATTTGTAGGTAAAAGTAAAAATATCAGAGAGCAATTTTTAGAATTTGTAGAGGTATCCCAAATCACTGCTGTCAAATTAGCAGAAGCTATACTGAACTTTTACAAAAGTACTGGTCTAAATTAACAGTCAGGGTTATAATGGTACAAATGACATGTCCCCAAAAAGAAAGAAGTCAGTGGAATTATTCTGAAATAGTCATCTAATGCACCAGCTACACCTTTATCTCTTAATAGAAGCAGCATGTAAGACTTAAATAATTTAATATATATATATATATTAATATGCCATCAAATATTTTGTTAATTACTAAAATTAATCAATTCATATTATACAAATAGACTACTTGATTTTTAGATTACTAAAACTTAAGATAATATTAATGATTTGCATAAAAAATAAAAATTCTAAAACTCTTTGATAATATAATCTTAAATAATTATTGCAAATTCATAGATTATGGTATAATAATGAAAAGGCCTATGACGAATTTCAGTCTTATCTTACAAAAAATAAATCTATTTATTCGTATGGCTAATGCGGCTAATGCAATAAAAACTAAAATTATTGAGAAAGCTTCTATTTTATGAAATAATTTCCCTTTTAATTTAAAATATATTAAACTTAAAGAAATAAATTTATTTAAAGTAAATATATATAATAAAAGATGTTATTATAAATTACTAATATAATGATATAGAAAGGATGATTTTTTTAATCTTATTATCTTTGGTTGCCAGTTAAGTTAGACCTCTTTGCAAGCTTTTGGCATTTTTTTGGTAAATAATTTTTTTTATTTTAACTTTAGGTCTTAAGTCAAATTTATTGTACTTGTCTTGTATTCATACATTTTATGTCTTATTTGAAGGTACCAAATTTATAGTTATTTTTATTTAGTTTTAGTATTATAAAGTATAGTACTAGTAGGTATTTGGTAATTTTTGTTTAATAATATAAATATATAATTTGTAAATCATGCTAATTTAATGGGCGATATTGTAGTTTATGGTCCCAAACTCAAATTTTTCAGAATTTAATAGTTGTTTGTTTATTTATATACACATGTTGTTTGTGTAAACTATATAGGGATTGTTTCATCAGGGGTAGTTTCTTTTCTAAGAGCCACAATTCTCTCGCTCAGATTTTGGACTTCATATAGTACTTCAGGAGCTAGGATATATACCTCAAGATGATCTCTCAAGAGGTTAGCTGCAATTACAATCACATAGATATTGACTGGAGTAACTTTATCTGTGAAGTCTACTCCGTGTGGGTTGTTAACCCAGCTTTACTTGGTAGTCTTGATCTTGTTACACTTCAACCCAAGATAGTCGAGGTAGACAAGACCAAATTCTTTCACAGGAAGTACATAGAAGGTGCCTAGCATGATGGCTAGGCCTTGTCTCTATAAAGGAATAATATCAATTTAACTTTTATTTCATGTATTTTTTGTATTCAATAAATAAATAAAATGTATTTAATTTATATTTGATTTAATTATTGAATTTTGAAATAATTTGAATTTGGGATCATAAATTACGATATTGCCAATTTAATGTATATGAAAAGGTTATACTTATATTTTTAATTATATATAATTTTTCGTCTATATAATAATAATATTATTTCTAGTTTTTATTCTGACTTGATGATTATATTGTTTTAAACCTAAAAGTTGATGTAGTTTAAAAAAATTATGGTAATTTTTAAGATTTCTGTGTTAAATTATTATTATTTTTATTATTTATTTCATTTAATTAAATAAGTAATGTATTTATTAATATCCAAGTGTTTAATTGTACAAAATTATTAAAAAAAGTATAAAAAAAGTCAAAAAAGTTATTAATAATAATGACAAATCCAATACTGGATATTGCCGAAGATATTATCTTAGATAACATGGTATTAGAGAAACTTCTGAAAATGAGTGGCAAAAATGTCTCACTTGTACCTCGCATGGCACAAAATTTCACCTTTATATACAGTCCTTAGCTACCTTTCACATGATTGGTGTGGACTATCGGGTCGTTGGGTCCACAAAGTTGAAATGGTAGTTGACAATAGTGTGATTAGGAAGGGCATTGTATGCTCCCCATCCATTAGTTATGATCTGGGGAACTAGGACGGGTAAACTAAGCAATGATTGGCAAAGCCAAAAGAGTTGCAGCAACTTGTAGCTCCACCTGCACCATCATAGTTACATTTGTCTCTTGTTCAACCATACTGAGAACCCATTGCCCTTCTCACTATCTTCCTCAATCTCAGTGATATTTACAATGCATGAATTTGCTTTTGTCAATTTCAACACTTATTAACCTGGGCCGCCCATCTCCATAGGGTAATCAACTAAGTTTTGAGCACAAATGTCATGTATAAATTTATTTCATTATACAAAATAAATGGAAAATAAACAAAAAATAATTTAACGCGGGAATTTTTAAGATAACCAAAATTATTATTACATGTATTACAGGTATTACTATTCGTTTTATAATATATTAATTACCAATACTGGGATAGTCATATTTACATTTGTGGATTTTGCGATCTGATTTCCATTAAGCATGCTTTATAAAGCTGGCAGACTTTCGCTGCGTGCGGTATAATCTTATTCTGAAGGTGTTTAGGCAATGCCGGTAAAGCCATTTTTCCTCTTTGTATTTGGCGGTATTTAGGTCATATAGTAGTATTAATGATCATCATAAAATATAAAGGCAGAGGTAGTTATAAGACCATTTGATTCCCGATATCATGATACAGTGATTAGGAAATTTTTAGTGCATTAAATCTGGATATAATAGAAGGATATGATTACTCTAAAAGATGAAGTAGTCTCTGCGTAATCGTCAGGGAACGTTTGCCATAAGAAGGAAGGCTGTAGCGGATTGAGTAGAATTCAGTTAGGCGAGGGACGTTAACACTGCCACATATAGCTGCTGAACTAAACCGGGTACCAAAGCAGGTGGAAATTCTGATAAGCCGTCCAGAGACAGGCTAGCTCCTATCATATGCCCTGTCTGCAACGTAAATGTTATAGAGGTTGTTCAAGTCTATAATTGCCTTCTAATTATTTGTAGGATATGTAACTGCGTGTCTGCGTAGACTAAACCGTATACCCAAAGAAGCTATTTATATTTATTATCGTGAATGTGTTGAATAACACAGTGGAAACCATAGCGAGACCTCGCATAATTTCCCGGTTTACGAGTTTTTCTGCGGTGAATAATTTCAGTTTTGCTATTTTGTTTTACAAAATTTAAACGATTTGCCTTAGTAAAGGTGGGTGGTTTAACCGTATTTATAGGAAGTCGTAGAGAAGGCACGACCATTTTAGAGGTGTGTTATCAGGTTGATTGTTCAATTTAGATTACTTCAGCGTTAATAGGTTTTTTATTTAAACTATCTCTCTCCCCTCACTCATAGTATTTTTCTCCACTTCCCTGATATCTACATACAGCATATAAAGTAGAGTTGTCTGTCTGTATGTGTGCGTGTCTGGGCATCAATTTTGAACGGTTGATCCCAGAGCAAAAACTACAAGGACCGATTTGGAATCAGCAGGTTCCGCAGAATGTTTTTACCTGGTTTTAAATACATTATTTAATGTTTATTAATTATTTTATCATAGAAAGAAAAACCAGGTAAAAACGTGCGATATTTACAAAAGCACCATACCGTTTTATTTTACTAATAAATTTGTGTCTAGTAGGTATACCTCGGTATATATAAGAAAAAATTGGTTACATTTCAAGAGGTCACTTCTACTGTGGTTTATTAATGACTAGGCATGATTTAAGCCTATTAGCCCCCCTAGGGTTGCCCAACGATTTGATCCCAAGAAAGTATTTCTCAACATAATTCTTCTTTCTGCTGTTTCCTACTTAATCATCAGAATAAATCATTTACTTGAAAATTTGGTTGTTTCCTGATATTTTATTGCCCTGTGTATCCCCCTTGCGAAGCCGGGCACCTCCGCTAGTCAACAATAAAAATAACCAGAAAACGGTTTGTTTTCGCAATAATAATACAATGAGGATATGGAATTGAAATCACAAATAAACAAATAATGGAAAATCACAACACAAATATACAATAATCTCAAAGGTGTTCACAGCGCTAAAGGGGCTGAATAGGTCAGGATTCAGGTTGGTTGTAGAAGGAGATTCAACTCCTGATCTCGTTTTTGGGGCAACGAAATTAATCACATTCATCGGACACTACATACTTCGGGTGCTGTTGAATTGGTTAGATTGAGGTGGGAAATATTCAGATCTGAACAAAGAGCGTGAAACAGAAAGAAAGAAGAAAGATGACACAAAGCAGTTGAAAAAGAGTTTGGAAGAAAAGAATATGTAGGTGCTCAAAGAACACAACAAGAGGGAAGAGTGAAAGACAATATTTGAAAGGAGATGCACATAAGTAGAGAAATGGGAAAAAGAAGAAACTCAAATGACATCGATGAAGTAGATTAAAAAGGAAATTGCTATGAATGAAAAGAAAACGAAGACAGTGAAGCGACACGAACAAAATGTGTGGAAAAGAAAATATTATAAAGTAGAAGAAAGATGAGAAGTATTGGTAAAGCAAGAAAAATGAATTTCAGGAAGCAGTGGGACAAACTTGCGCAATGTATCTCTATTCCTCAATAGAAAGATACACAGACAGACAGATCACATTAAACTGCATGGGGAGGGAATATTGGCAAATGTACAATTCAATATACTCTAAATATGCGTATTAAACTAAATTTTCTGTTTGTTCTGTATGCACATGATACACTCCACATTCTATAGTAGAGCACATTTAGTGGGTTGTTTTCATTCCTCACATAATTCAATACTACACGTCGGGATCTTTATCAAATATGCCTGCTAAGATATCGATCTTCGCCTTCATCTTCTGGGTGGGATCAGTTCGACATCTGGTCAGTGTGCCAGTGTTGATCACAGGTGTCGGCTCACACTGGTCGGCCAAATGACTTGCCTCCTCGACCACCACCACCACCACCACTACCCATCATCTGTTCCCGCTCCTCAATCTCCCGCATGTACTCCTCCAAGAATTCGCGTGGAATGGGCCGCCCGTACTGATCCACTACCAAGGGCTGGCCGTACTCGTCAATGGGCAAACCGGCGCCACCAACGCCGCCACGTCCCGCATCCGAATCGACCATGTAGCGACCGTAGTCGTCCACGAAGCCCACGTGGTTGTCAGGACGGTCGTAGGGGTCGTAGGCGCTAGTTTATGGACAAGACAACATTTGGTTGATGTACCGGTAATTGTAAATAAAGCTGAATGAACCAACGTTATTACTGATTATGCTTGAGAGTAGTAAAGCTGGGATTTAAAAATATAAATTTCATTTATTCTCATATTTCAACTTATCAGTATTTTTTTACTTACTGTACTATCTAAATACATTTCTGTTTTATCTCTCTCTCTCCTACTTCCTCTTTTTATACCACTCTCTCCTGCCTCTCACACTTCTACTGCGTCTCTAGTCTACCATTCGAGATTTCCTTTGGTGCCTCTCACACTCCACCTCTTCCTCACATCTGTTTCTCTGTTCTCTAGTTGATCATTTCTTCGCTCACTCTGCACAATCACCTTAGCATACGTCCAATGGATTTCAATTCATGCTGACCCATTTCAGGCAATAAAACCGCTCAAGAGCTTCTCTTCCCATTCAACTGTTCTCTCTCTATTAATAAATTATCAACTTTTTTCTCGCTTTCCCCTGCCACACACCAAATCCATACAACTGGTCCAAACAAGTCTGAGGTACATACAGGTACAGTGGCATAACAGACTACTTACTGAGCAGCGTAGGCTCCGCCGTCTGCACCGTACATCGCCGCCATATCTGGAGTCACGTTGCCACCGAGCATGTTCGGATCGCCGAAAGCTTCTGAAATAATGAACAGCGAACACAGATAAAAGTGAGATGGTGCTGGTAGTCAGATCACCAGAGATCAAATGGCGGGATGACACCAGAGGAAGTCTCACTCTTTTCTCTCGCGTCGCCTCGGCGGGAAACTACAACAACAACAGCCCTTCTGGTCTTGTCGCGGCAACCAGCAGTACTTGTAATGGAATCTTTGAGGAATTTATAGGGTTTGGTATAGTCAGTGTGCTTTCAAATAACTTAAACGGCTGAAGTTCCATGTTGCCCAGTTCGTAGAGCAGATGGTTGTCATAGTATAGGTAGCAGGTTCGAGCCCCTCGTTCGTCCTTGGTTGACAGCTGTGCCCGTGAGGCAGATCGATCTAGCCTTCAATACTACATAGAAGAATGTAATATATTCCGGTAGAATGCGTCATACTACTAAAGAGAAATATCGACTTTGAGGCAGCTATAATTCTGTAAGACAAGAAATTGTGGATTTCTTTACATTTTCTGGATTTTCCGCTGTTACCACTTACCAGCTAGTGGCCAGTCAAAGCAATGGGGCCAAATAGGAAATTGTGCCTAGATTGCAAGGCCACAATTCAATTTTGCACAATGAACTGATAACTGCTGGTTTCCCCCACTGCGGACTCTGCTTATGTTAGGAAGGATGGTATAGGGTAAAAACACAACAAACACGGAGCACAGCCTACCCGGATAGAAGAGATCGAGCCTGTCGAGAATGTCCGTGTCGTGCACGTAGGAGTTGAATCCCTCATCGGGCGGGCCGTACATGTAGGGATCCTCGTCTCCGGCCGCTCCCCCAGCGGTAGTTCGCTGTTCTACCATGGCCAACCACTGGTTGTTGTGCCAGCGGAACTTCTCCACTTGGATCCGCTTGGCCCACTCCTCGTCGAACTCCTACAGTACACGCACCACATCAACAGTGCCTGGAATACGGGCATATCAAGCAGCACGCGCACACTCGCCTTCAATCGATTTCTCTCATTCAATCAGAGGATATTACAATCTAAAGTTAAAACTGTAAAATAAAACTATTCTACTATAGATCGTTATCATTCACCAATCGAATGACGGAATTCCATAATCCAATCGTCTGGTAAATCCGTGTTCCGCGAAAATCTCAATACAATGTGACCTACTTTTTAAATTATATATTTACGCTGTTACTAGATTTAAGCGTTAAAACTACATAAAGTAGATCAAAGCTGTAAGCAAAGACAAAAACCATATACTGTACCGTAGATCCTCACTATAAGCTTTAAAATAAATAATAACGGGATTAATCAATCGTCGAAACTAAAAAGAAACAAAATTTTCCATAGTACTAATTTTAGAAGGAATTCAAAAGCGTTTAATTTTAATAAAAAAAGTAGGTCAGAAGTATATTGGCAACGGGAGGTGTATGGAGATTCTCCCGCAACAGTCTAACTGGCATGGTGTTCATACGGGACAATTGCCGCCGCCGTAACTTTGATACTACAGGCGTTCCCGAGCGGCTTTGCCGAGAGAAGTGCAACAGCCCCGCGAGCTTAATCTAATAAACACGTCCCAGAGAGAAGTTTTAGTGTTTTTATCTAAAGCGGTGCAAATAAATTAGACAGACATACAGGCAGGGAGATCGCCAAACTCAGTTTAGTAACAGTAAAGTCTGCGCTGGTCTTACCGAAATAATGTCCAGTGTGAGATCACAAACACGGCTGATTTCCTGGTTCTTGTCGTGCATCAAATCGATCAGGTAGGCCGGAGCCTCTGCAACAAGAAGAGGGGAAACGAGGATGGAGAGATTGGAGGGGACACTAAGGAACCACCCATCACTCCGCTACTCACGTGTCTCTTTAATGATAATCTTCCTGGTTGACTCGTGAAAGATCATCAGATAGAAGACGTAAACAATCTGGCAGACAATTTCGTCATCTTCCTGTTTGGCTGTAGGACAACAGTGAACAAAAAAACAAAAAACTGGTTGTGTAGTTGTGTGAAAACTCTAATTTATACATGCCTATAACTACTGTAGAACAAAAGCATGCTTTGGGGAGATTCTAATCAGTCAACACAGTTCAGCTTGTAGAATAATTATATAATTAACTCCTCATACTACTCGTTTAAAAATAAGTAGTATACATATTTGCGTTTTTGATGTAAAAACACAGAAAAAACGTAATTATTAATGTAAAACATTTTCTGCAATGACGGCTTGGTTCCAGGGGCGCAACCAGGATTTTTCTAAGGGGGTGTCCACAAGCTTAGTTTACTATGTAAAACACAGGCTAAAAGTTTTTGTACCAGAAATGTCTTCTCGTTATTGTATATGGCTATCAACTGTGAGGGGGCCCTTAGATTGATCAGCCCATAGACCGTGGAGGAGTGCACCTGTAGTGAATAGTGTGTATGCGGCCAGGGGCCCCATAGTCACAGCAGGGTGTTCGGACACACCTGACTACCCCCTGGTTGCCCCACTGGCACCCATATTAGTACAACAAAAAGCTCAGTGGTACTTGAATTAAAATAAGTGCTCTTCAGACTAAGTAGACTAGGACCTCCTCTAGACAAACATAATATTATATTGTAGCTGTAGAGATTGGAACAGAAGGATCATGACAGATCCGCTGTGGCTTGGCGTCGGATGACCTGTTGCCAGGAGTTTCTGTCTTGCGCTTTAGCTATCGCACTGACAAAACTGAGGCCCGTCATTTCCTTTATGTTGTCTGCGTATGGTGTATTCTGCTTTCCTCGTGATCGCTTGCCATATAATGTCCCTTTCAGTAGGGCTTTTTTTCAGTCCTTGACTTCTGACTATACGTCCAAAGTATCGCAATCTGTTCAGTTTGATGTCGCTCATCAACTGCCACTTGTCTCAAACTGTTATGAGGATGCGTTGGTTGGTTGGTTTTCCTTTCTCGTCAGCTGACTTAAACCATTCGTTTATAGCACCACAGTTCAAAACTATTGATCTTCGTCATATCTGATTTTTTCATAACCCAACATTCGGATGAAGTATATCAACCCTACTTCTGCACTCGCATTCTTCACCTTGTCCAGCAGATCTTGCAGTTCCTGAAGACATCCGGCGAGCAAGGCAATATCATCCGCGTAGCGAAAGTTTGTGAATCTTTGACCGTGGATGTTCACTGAACCATCGAAATCTTCCAAAGCCTTTTTCATGATGCTTTCACAATACAAGTTGAAGAGGTACGGTGAGAGAATGCAGCCTTGTCGCACGCCTTGTTCTATGGGGGCATTCTTAATGCAGCCTTTTGATAACTGTACAACTTAGTCATCAAGGTGATTGTGTGATCTGGATGAATATACATTTTTCTAGTATTTAAGACTAGGGCGATCTTCTGCCTCACCAGCCCTTTGGAGACTGGGAAACCTGTCGAATTGAAATCTGCAACTTGTCAAGAGAATGGAGTAGTCTGGCAACTGAACTTACCGTTGAGAAGATCGATGAGGCACTGGATGATACCGGCATCGGCGATCAGCTTGGCGCAGGCGTCATCGTTGCACACTGTCCCGACGAGAATCACCACCTCCAAGATGAAATCGTCCTCCGACTGGCCCGGCTCCAGGCGTTGGCGCAACCAGTCGACCAAACTGAACTCTTTGAGGAGGAGTTCGTAGTCTAGATCGGGGATGGTCAGGTTCCCCAAGATACCGATGCATTCCAATAGGAAATCCTCGTGGAATTTGCCCGGATTCGTGACGACGCCGGCCAGATCGCTGATGTAGTCCTGACAAGTCATCAGCCGAAGGAGTAACATAAATGTTCCTGGTATATTTATTATAATAACATTGTCATAAACAACACTATCGTAATACAAAACTTTATATAAAACAGTCATGTCATTGATGTCACAAAAGTCATATCAGTTAGATCCATTTTTTTCCAATTCTCTTTTATCGACTCCTCAACTGATTCCAACTCTCCAGTTCTCTTCTGTAATGGGCTTGTTTCAATGCCTACCTGAAGTTTTGGCTTTCAATGCCTTAAATCACACACATCATCTATTTATTTGGGAAGATCTTTTCATTTTACTCTTTTTTTAGGCTATTTAATAAGAAAAATGCGCGGAGCGGGAAAATGGCAATGTAAGCCTTAAAAGAAAGAATGGTTTCAAAAGGTTTTTAGTCTAGTAAAAAAATTAAAGACTTTCTCTTCTCCCAAAATTTTTTTGAGTATCTTTTTGAGGACCAGATAAAAAAGGACAATTAAGGTCCTGTAGCTCCCCTAGCTGTTTTCGGGCGTCTATCTTAGTACTCTTTCCCACTTCAACAAGGCAGGAAAAGTGCTGTATTCCCCAGGACCTCATAGAGTTTCTCCCTCCTCTCTCCCTCTGGGAGGTCGAAGCGCTGACGAGGTCCCATCGACCGCGAATTATAAAACAACAACTGTTCTGCCGTAATTATCACAACTACAACTGCTAAAAGATGTCACATTTCCGGACAGATTTCGAGTTCTCGGTTCACGTGCGTCTGTTGACCCGCACTCTCGCTCTGCCAATTTATGAAATTTGGGCTTCTTTCCATCCTATTTCAGCATGATAACAGGGATGAAATAAATTCCCGGAAATTAGATATTAAAAAATGTATATCAATAAAAAAATAGTACAATAATGTAAATGGATAAAAGTCAAACATCAAAGTTTTTATAGTAATAGAATTTGACAAATGAATGCTTTTATTAAATAAATTGTAAAAAATAAACCGTAAATTTGTTAATATTAGAAGTTAATGTAATTAGAATGAAAAACCAAAAAAGGCTACCTAATTATTGAAGAACTCGAGCAAATTAGATGGACTTAATGAACTGCTGGGGATTGTACATCGACGCTTCCCTTTTGCAATCCAGCTTCCGCTGCATTTCTTAATATCATCTCCCCAAACTTCTCTTTGCCGACCTCTATACCTATTCCCTTCTATCATGCCTTCTAGAACCAAAGCAGCTAGCTCACCTGAGGATCCTCACATAACGTGTCCTGCAAACTTATCAGACTTTTAACTAAGTATTTATTATTTCCGATTCTTTTTAAGACTTCGTCATTGGTCACCTTTTCAGTCCAGCTTACATTCAAAAGACTTCTGTAACACCACATTTCAAATGCATGTGGTTTTTCTATGATCTTTTTGCTAAATTTCCATGCTTCGCTAGCATACCCTACTACTGAGAATATGTAAGGTTTTAGTAATCGTTTCTTTAAGTTAAGATTGATGTTACTTTTCAAGAATTCGTTAAATTTCCAAAAGTCACTTTTCGCTTCTCCAATTCTTCTTCTTACTTCTTCCTTGCAATTACATCCTCTG
>JAUYWV010165811.1:0-18115 GCA_032274565.1 Nematoplana nigrocapitula
TCGTAGACATACTGTATTTGGCAAAATTTGACTGGTGATAGACATTCTGTTTTGTGTTTTTTACTTTATAAAAAACATATTCATTCTGTCTTCCTTTTATAGTATATTTTATTATATTATATAATCGAAAAAAATTACCCATTGGCGTAGCATTTCTTTGAGTCATCAAGCATGCAACTCAGTCAAGAGAGTTGGGAGATAAATACCGGTCACACATACAGTACATACAGACATTTCTCTAATTATAGATAGGATACTGTACATGTTGTTTAACAACTGCAACAATCTCAGTAAAGTATTGCAGACTATAAAGTCTTGTCGACCGCAGAAGGTGAACAAATCGCGCGGATGACAGTGGAAATCTTGGAAGGTCATAGAACCGTTGACATGTGCGATCAGTTCGAGATTTAATGAAAGATTCCGATTATGCAGTTTTTGTCCAAGTTTATTACCTATATAGACTAGTAACGAAGGCTTCCATTACGCTATAAAATTGGCAGAGCAATACTTGATGGCAAGCACCCATGCAGTGTAGAAGAAAAATTATGCAGGTTGCGGACTTTGAGGCTCTAGATAGTATGACGGCCTACATTAGGGATCGCTTTGATCAAAGGGACTTTGAAAACTAGCCAAGTTGAAGACTTTACTGCTTTGCGCTGCCCAAGGTGAATCGATTGAGAAACTCATCTACGTATATATTGTGTGATGTCCTTCCCTCTGGATTATTTTAACTCATAAAAGTTTAATGCGCAGCTGCAGTTTGTTTCAAAACTTTTACGAACAACGCAACGCTTTCACACTGAGGGATGTTGTCATCAACAATGCCAGATAATGGAAAGCGGCACAACGATAACTAATGCCGAAAGTTGCAAAACTTATAAAACTCGTAATTTAATGTGTCAGGCGCTACTGAACCATCTTATGGTGTCTAAATATCCATTGAGAGAGAACTGACCATCTAGATCTCAAGACAGTGACTAGAGAGTTCGGGGCAAGATCTGAAAGAAGACTTATGAGAGCTGGCGCCTGTACTGGGGGGCAATCATAGAAACGGGGGGCATCCCATACAAAGTGCCTCCCCACAAAAAATACACGAAAGGCATTTGGGCCCCTTCGGAAAAACGGCGTGAATACCCCATTCCTCAACTAAATAGAAGGAAGCGTCCCTTTGACTTAAAAATTGACTATGTAGTCAAAAAGAGTACCACTTTAGTTAAATGGCGCCCCCTCTACTTACAAAGTTAGAGGAGAGAAATATACATTTCGCGAACATGGCGTCCCCTCAACTTACTAAGTTAGACTAGATAAGAGAAGCTATAGTGCACATGGCGCACCCTCGACATACAAAGTTAGACTACAGAAAATAAGCTTTTCATAGACGTAGCTGTAGATATACTATAGACCCGCTAATTTCAAGATATGACAGTTCCTTTTCACCATTATCAGCCAATCCGCCTATCTTAAATAGAAATTCATTTAGAGGAATATTCATTTTGCTTCAGTATGTTTTAATACTTTTACTACACCAAACTTGCATTGATTTTACTGTATGCCTACACACCAACTATATTGATTTATTTTAGAACACTATTTAAATACCTTGTCTTAGTCTCGCTGATATTCTGTTGAAGAAGAGTCGCCCCCGAAACCGGTTCAGAATAAAGACTTATTTTACCAGTTGCTCTTATTTTATTTTACATTATACCTACTCTATAATAAATTTAATGAAAAAACACACTATTTAGAAAGAAAACTAAAATGACGTATTTCACAAGCATTCGACTCAACCTAAAGTCATAATTATGCGTCATAGTCTACAATGTTTTGTAGTTTCTTTTGCGCACATTATTGTATGGAGGTTGGCGAATAATTAATAATTGTGTAAATTTATTGTCGATGTAAATATGTAAATTATCAATGTTTCTCAGACTAAATATTGTTTGGTGCTTTTACATTTGGTTTTTACTATACACGTGAATATATTATAATTAAAAATTGAGTCATCTTTACAATTTAGATTTTTGTCTGTTAATATGGATATAGTTTTTTATAAGTATAATAAAACTAATCTATTCGTCTATATATAAGTTGTGCAGTAATGAAAATGTTGAACAAATTCATTATTTCACCAAAAATATACGCTACATTGATGTCTGAGACAAAACTAAATCTTAAAACTTGTCTGACATAAACTCAATTGAAATTTGTAGTCCCCCTCGAGTCAAAATATTGAGGCACCGGCGCTGTGTTTTAATTTATTACATATTATATTCTCTTTCGACCTTGAAAACATTCAATTTATTTTTTTGGAATTTCCAAATTTCCAAGAATTACTAATTGCTAAGATCGTATGGAGTTCTGAGCCAATCTGAGGTAGATCAGTTTACAGTATGAACGAGTAAATAAACTCGTATCTTAACCTAATTCATGACAAAATAATTACTAATGCGTATTTTAAGAAAATACGAATTGAAATACTTTTATCTAAGTTTGAGCTTAGATTCATTAAATTGGAATTTATTCTGCCTTTGTTGATTATAGTTCTGTTCCTGACAACCTTTTCAATTTTTATTTTTGTATTAGTTCTATATAGTAAACATACATTTAGTAAATAAATGAAGTGTAATTTGTACTGGTTTTGTCATTATTTTGAATTTATGCAAGTGAATAATAATAATATTTTTCATTTTTCTTGGAAATCTTATTTGTCTTGACTTTTATGTTTCAATATATCACTATATATTTTGTACATCATTTATACTTATAGCCTTTTAAAAATTATATAAAAGAATTGCTATTTACAAATTTATTCAACTGTTTTCAAGCCACAACATAAACCAAGGCCAAGGTCCATGGAAATACTAGATCTTTGACAATATTAATACATTGTAATACCTCATGTGGAAGAATCTTATATATAGTCATAGACATAGTTCAGTAAAAGGTTCCTCGGGCTCAATACAAGGTGGCCACATATACTCGAAATTCGCAAATATACTCCAATATACTTAAATTTTGGTATCATACTCAAATGCTCAATTTTTCTTTTATATTACTTAATTATTTTTTATGTGTACTTGATATTTTTATATTAGTTAATTATTTTTTTATATATCATTTTTCATTTACTTCACTGGTATCAAATGGTCATTTAAAACCTGCATTACAAAGTATACTTTATCGAATGACTTGAAATCTATCAATCTTGTGTAAAAATCTATTTTAGTTTTTACAGTATTATGTTGTTTATGTAATTGTATTATTTATATACTACTAAATATTCCACCCTACTCAAATTTTTTAAAAAGTTTACTCGAATATATTCAATTTTTTGGTAAAGTTTTTGCCATAGTGGATTTCATGCTATATATATGCCAGATTCCATGAAGCCTACTCAAATATGTACTCTAACTTGGTCAACTTTGTCATCAGTATACGCCAAGCATATATGGAATCCACCATTTTTTGCTCCTGAGAATAGTAAAAAAATTACTTAGTTTGGAAAATAGCAAAAAAAATTTTCCGCTAGCAAATTACAAAGTTTTGGTGCATCTGCGAGAGCCATCAATTGGCTAATATACTATACTATTATATTATTTTTACAAGTATAACTACACCTTTTCTATTTACTACTTTTATAGATTTCAAAATTATTCTATGTTTGCAATATTAAGGTAGTAAAATAAAAGTTTATTGTGAAAAGATTTTGTCTTTTTGTAAATTAACTAAAAAAACCAACATCTTTTGCTTTATTGCCTGTTCACATTATTTTTTAGCATTGCGAATGATACATTATTACTATAATTTCTTTTATATCATGTAAAAAAATGTTTTAAAAAGGATTGATTTTTGTATTATATTGGATAATTAACTGGATTTTGACTCCACGAGTCTCATGTGTCTATTTCCTGCGAGTTAATATGCAAGATAAAATAAATTGTTCCTCAGCAAAGGATAAAAGGAGGCTAAGACCGAAAAGATAAATGGTTTGCATAGTTTAGTAGATGAAAAGTAATGTTGAAAACTGAATAAAAAACTGAAAAAGGAGTGTTTGCTAGAAACTGAAACAGAAGTGTACTATTTGAAAAATAGTAGATCTAAATTAATAAGTCCTTGTACAATAATACGCTATACAAGTCATATGTATTGATCAATTATAATATTGTAGAAGCAGGTTAAACATGGGGTAGAAGCAGGATAAACATGGGTGCCAGTGCCCCCCCCCCATAATCTTTTAGGCAAAAATGGCGCATCTTGAAAAATAATTTATAAAGGATTAAAACTTAGAGTGACCCTCTCCAAAATTTTAAGTTACACCTTTCTATGAGGCTTCTTTGAAAATTTAAAATTAGGGCCCTTATTCCGATAAAAAGTTTTGATTGTCAAAATGGACAGGATGACAGTAATTCTCGATTCTGATTTTTATCTCCTAGAAGTGCATTGTATGGGTCTATGTTATGACCCAATATCAGAGAAATCAAAACCGAGGGGAACCGATGAAACCTAACTCTAATTGAGTAAAAGTGCTATTTTTTGGCCATTTTGTGTCCAAATTGGATCTCTACCATCCACCTTTGGTGAGCTACAACCTTCTTTATGTGGAATTCTTAGCATACCTACCTAACACATTTTGTAGGAAACATTTTTGGGTCAGGTATAAAAAAATCCTTAACCTTATGAGGCCTTTTTTCGCTAAGACAAAACGAAAACTAGCTTACTTTCAGGCATCCAAAACATAAAAAGACATTAGTATTTCAAGACAATATTTAACATATAAAAGCACATACCCTTAATGTATTCTCCGACAAATATCTAAGAAATTGGACTAAATACCAGCCCGTGAAACCTAACCCTAATTTGTAAATTATTTACATAATGGCCCAAAATGACCTTGGGTTTGGCCTCATACACTGGACTTTGGAAATGCCCCTACAAAAACAATACCTAGTATGTTCATAGAATCTCATTTTCTACATATCTATGTAAAAATTTCCAAAAACAGACGTCATGAATAGTGGTTCAGAGCCCTTATAACTACTCATTTTCTATGTCCTTTTTGTAACCCTCCTAGTTCCTAACTTTTCCCCCTGAGGACCAATTGAGCTGAAATTTGCACAGTTATCCTATCACAACTGCCACTATACCTATGCAAAACAATAGTGAAATTGGTTTGTTTAAACAATAATGGAAATTGGCCTCCGATAATGTGCGTAGAGACAGGGTTGGCCGTGAGACCATCTCAGAATGACTTGAAAACTTACAGCTGTTGTATGCCAACTTTTGCTGGTGTACACAGCACAAAATTCACTGTGGAGTTTTTGCGGCCACCCTGTCAATAGATAGACAGATAGGTGCAATCATATGCACCAATTGGCAATAAAATAACCAAATCTATTGGATCGATACTATTATACTTATAGTTATATTAGTGAAATATTATTATTAACATATTTTATTTTTTTAAAGTATTATAATATTATTTTTCAAGTAATGACTAATATTGTCTATATTTTTCATATTCATTTACTTTTTTTGCTAAAGGTCTATGATTGTTACAAATTAGACTTTCTGAATAACAGTTCTTTATTTCTTTGGAAAATCATAATTATAACTGATAATAGTTCTAACTTTCCATAATATACACTTAATATATTATTAATGTGTCAATATATATTTAGTGCTTATAAGGCATTAGTTCCCAAACATCTTGATGCTTTTTCATTTAGGCTACTTTTATCTAATAAAAATTAAAAGGTTATTAATATTATTATATATCCTTAAAATAGTATATAGTCAATATATATAGTCAATAAATAATATTTAATTTTTGTAATCTAAATTTTTATATCATTATCTATATTAAATTTTATATAATATTATTTAATTTTCATATTGTATCAATATAAATCTAAAAATTTAAATAAACATTACTTTCAATATCAGAAATTATATCACTATTGTTATACAAACAAGCATTTAAAAGTAAAAAACAATCGATTAAATAATTACTGAAAATTATTTGTATTAAGCATCAATTAATAATATTAAACTCATTATTCATTTATATTAGAAATATATACCAATATAGTATATAATATATTTTGAAATAGCTATTAAATTTTTATTTAATTTAAAAAAATATTTCAACAAAGCATAAGTGAAAGCCTAATTTAACAATTAAACTCTATTTTTATATCTTTGACTGGATTTGTCCACTAAAAACAACTCTGAGTAAATCTTTTGATTAAATATATTATAATATAAATAAAAAATTAATCACCATTTTAAAATACAGTATATCATACTTTATAGTGGTACAAAATATTTCCATTAATAATTGACAATGAGTTTTTTTTATTAATAATTGATATTTCTAATCAACAATTTTTGGTAATTAGATAAATATTTCTATATAGAATTTTTTTTTACAAAGTTTTGTTACATAGCAAATAATGAAACAATTTGTAATTCTGATGCTAAAAATAACATTTTATTCAAATTTAATCAATATAAATCTAAAATAAAAGAATTATTGTAGTATATTACCTCATAATAATTAAAATATTTTATGATATTATAATAATATAAATTTGTATAATTTATTTTGGTTTTCAAGATTTTGTAACTTTCAGGCTAATTACGTCCCAGTCTAGGTTACGTATATGATAGTTTTCTAGTATGTTCTATATATATATATATATTTTAAAAAATCGCAGCAAATACTATATAAAATATTATAGCATATATATATATAGTTGCTATTGCCCATGTTAAACCATGATGGAGGTTATTATAACTATATAGCAGCAAATGCTAATGCCATACACTTAATTATAAATTTAACACTAAATGCTTGATCAGGACATATATACAGTATATATAAGCAAAATAATTATAAACAATAATCTTAATAAAAATTAATAATAAAGAGAGATTTTGTGCAATGTTTCAGTTTCTTAAACCATTGTCAAGTAATACATTACATAGAAAATAAATAGTACAAACACTTACATATTTACAATATATATTATTTTCTTAAAATACTGTATAGTTGGGTAGATACCAAGAAGGATGCCTCCATGAAGTCCCAATCATTTCTGGCTTTCTAATCAAGCACAATGACCTCCATTCCTAAAGTTACTGCTAGCTGCTCTACATCTCATGGACTTATGTTATTGAATTACAGTATTGTTATTCCCCTGGCACTTTACTGCCAGTTCCATGATAACTTCTGCACCACAGCTAGTCTACTATGGAGCTGCATGCCAGGAGTCTTCTAGCCAGGAATAGACATGTGAAATTAGCAAAGTTCAGGCTATGTGTGACAATTGCAACCAGAATGCCCCTCACATGCAAGTCTCCCATCTTTACTGGCACTTTGTCCAGTTCCATTTGAAATAATGGTGGCAGATTATATTGACTTTGCTGGCCATTACTATCTGGTTAGTTGATTCTACCAGCTGTTAAATTCTGGGGTCTGCCCGAGCAGCCCAAATGTGAGGAGATAGTCCCTGACCTGAAGGGGGCTCCTGTGAATAACCATCAGACTGGGGCCCTTGTTGATGTGAGTGTATCTTGGTTTGGCTAATGCACAACAGTCCAGGAGGAAGTGCTTGATGGTATTGTACTCCACTTGACACTGATGGCACAAGCTGTCACACTCAGGGTGGATCTAGGCAAGGTAGGCAGTCAAGATGGGTAAGTAACCTCACAATTGTTAGAAGCAGATCTCTTCAACCCAAGACAGCCCTGGGGTATACTTGGGCTTCCAAACAAAGTTGATGGGTGGTGTGTGGATCCTGCCAATATGCAAGCCTCGAAGGTGGATTGAGCATGGTTGTGACAATGGGCCTTCACAGAGGTCAGGTCCAACAGCATCAGAATTGGTCACCTTAGGCTCCAGCCTTAGCCAGGGCATCGGCATGTTCATTGCCCTGGATGCCACAATGACTGGGGATCCACTGTAAGGTGAGGTGATAGTCAATCCCAAGGGTCGTGATGGTTTGTCCAAACATCCTCTGTCATCTGGTCTCTAGGGGCACCACTGGCATTCTTGAGCTTCTGCAGTTCTGACCTGGAGTCTGGATTTCAGGGCCCAGTGGGGTCTGACTGGTGATGAGGATATTGATGGCATGTTTGATGGTAATCATCTCCACGTGGAAAGAGAATGTAATGTGTACTATCGGGAAAGAATGGGAGGAGGTGGAGCCATTGGAGAACTGAATAAACATGCCACTACTGCCATTGCGATTTGTGCTGGATGCAGATCCATCTGTTCAAACAAGGATGGATGTTCATGGAAGGGTATCAAGGATGTGATGGCCTTCCTCTGGGTCTTCTTTAGTGATCAGATGGTCTGGCTCGGTGTTGATGACGATATTAGGAGCAACTATCTCTCACTCATTATTGCTGCCACCTCAGGATAGGTCAAGATCTTCACCACATCCCACACTGCATGGTTCAAAGCAACTAGGCACCTAATGTCTGGTTGATAGTCTCTGAAATTTCATGGCTATGTTTGGTGTCCCAAAAGAATTGTCCGCCTCAACAACCAGACACTTCCAGCATCACTGGGACATTAGGTATTAGTGTCTTCTTCTGTTTACCACCTTCAGTCCAATGGCCAATGAAAATGTAATGAAAAATATGCTCTTTTGTATGAGCCACTAATTTTTAATTGTGTACTGTATTATTGTAGTACTTTACAATGATAAATAACATTTTTCTATTAATGAATGTAAGTCTGCTTAGCTGACAATGTTTTTAATGTAAATGTACAGAGTACCACTGCTCCATCAACTCTTGGCCTTCTGTGGAAGCGAGCTGTGCTGCAATTTTTCAAAGTAAGCCAAGCCAGGGACTACCATTCCAATAGGGCTTTTTGTCTATTGCTCGTTTTAATCACTGTATTAAATTTATTTGAATTGTGGCTCGCATTCATATAATTATTGATGAATGAAATTATTTTTTGCTTTATGTAGTTACTATTTATTTATATGGATTAGATTATTTTTGGCATATCCTATATATTAATTGGTTTATAATTACCTAAAATAAATAGCTGCAATAATGTAATACATATTATTTATACATTGCATATTTATATAAAACTAATATAAATATATTTATGTAAAATTTTAATAATCACATATACTTTATATATTTTTAAAATAACAACTTCTACTATGTTCCAATTATATGTAGTAATATTTTTATCATATATTTTTATCAATCAATACATACAGAATCAAAAAATAAATAGTTTTTTATACTTTACAAATTTTTTTTTCCAAAGTATATAGCATATATACAATGTTTATTCTATTATTAAATAGGTGAATAATATTTTCATTCTTCTATTAATAAACTTGATGATTTTACAATCACATAACCCTAATTACATTCATCCAGTGATACACCTTACTTAATTATTGATGCAATGAAAGATATTCAGCCACAAGTGAGGTTTGACTGAGTCAATTGTATGGAATAGATTTAAATTTGAATGAGCTATCTGAATATCATTTACCTTACCTTTAGGGGGAGGGTAATATAATTTGGATTTTGCTAAACGTTTTCTGCGTATAGAGACACTTTTTTTACCTGGCTACGGAAGGTCAATTGCTCTATCAATTACAACACCAATGAAAACATGTCATTCTTCCTATTTATCCTCTTCCCTCCTACCATTAGCTTCAGGTCAAACTCTTTCTCCCTGTGTCTCTATAAAACACAAGGCACTCACTCTTAGTGGGGTTGAGCTCAACTCTGTTATTATTGGCCCATAGCTCTATTCCACGCAGAGCTCTGTTTAACCGCCAAGCTATCTCTGACTCATGACCTTTCCCTTTCCCAGATTGCCCATCATTGGCCAATCTGTTATGGAAAAAACCCTCCATACAAAAGAGTGAGGACTGATGACAGTACCATTCCCTCCAGTGGCCTTCCGTCAGTATTTGCCACTTCTCCCAACCACCAATCTCACCCTGCCTGGCCTGGCGCCTCACGATGAAGTTTGCTATCCAGTGCATAATCGGTCCAGACACCTTGTCCATCAGGCACTCCAACATCCTCACGCTCCTCATGTGGTCATATACTTTTGAGTGTCGAGTGTACTTGATATAGTTCATAAATGAGGTTACTCTACACACCCGTTTATACTTTGTATTTCAATGAATGTGTAGTCAGTCATGTGATTTATATGAACATTGGATTTTAATTCCTTTTACCCAGTTTTATATTTTATTTTTACGACCCATACAATAATATAGCTTTTCAAGAAGCTATACTACTTTTTAGTAGTATAAGCGTATACTAGCAGAATATGCATTCTAGTATACGGCTGTGGATATCTGTTGCCTCAGTCCCCAGTGCCACCTGAAAGATCCGGTATCAAACCAAACGAACCCTTTCAGGCCTCTAAACACTCGCCTGACACAACTGTCAGCCAGGGATGAGGAAAATTTAATTCAGGCCAATCCGTCGCTCGAATCTGCTACGTTCACTATGACAGCCAACTGAACAACCTCGTACTTATAGCTATCAGTCGCCTATCACTGTACATTACCTAAAGAAGAACGGTTAGTTCGAAATATTGGACAGGAATGTGTAAGCCATATTTTCGTATATCCACTTGATTTGATTTGGTTGAAATCATTTATTGTTCTTCTCCCCCTTTCATACGCATAAGTAACACTTGCTGTGCATGACATGTCGCATTGCTGCTTCACTGATTTTTTTGCTATGCTCAGAATGAGTCATCTAGCTGAGCCCAACCGACACTTGCTCTTTCTGCTCGAATACTATGAAAATGAGATCAACTTGCTGAAAGACAATCCGGTCGTGACTGCGGACTATTCTCTCCATCTGATCAACACACTGATCCAGCGGCTTCTCCGGCACGAGGAACGCTTCGCTGACAAACAGTACACGAAACAGGGTGCGCGGGACACACTGCGCTATCTGGAAAATAATCGATACACCCGGTCCGTGGAGATGGTGACCGAGCTGGTTCGGCTGTTGAACGATCCGCAGGCTGACCTCACGGCCGAGTATCAGGACTTAAATAATCGATTCCATGAGCACAATACGAATATTGACATGTTGTTCAACTATCTGGGCAATTTGGTCAACCAGATCGATGGGGCCGAGCAGGCGAGCAAATATGTCCAACGATTGGACCGGTTGAACCAAG
Source organism: Nematoplana nigrocapitula (assembly GCA_032274565.1). Classification (NCBI taxonomy): domain Eukaryota; kingdom Metazoa; phylum Platyhelminthes; order Proseriata; family Nematoplanidae; genus Nematoplana; species Nematoplana nigrocapitula. The sequence continues at coordinate 11,195 of JAUYWV010165811.1, forward strand.
AGTTGATGAAAATGATGACACTCTATAATGAAGTGATCGTTAGTCACGAGACGACTGGGATTTGTACTATTAACGATGTTGATCAGGTTGCCAGTAATCTGTGCAAGTACGTGGAGAAAACGTTCAAGTGAGTTTCAAATTTGAATTGAATTTCTCAAGGCGTAAATGATAATCGACAGATAGCGTAACTGTCAATTATAAACAAACACGCCTATAACAAAACAAACGAACTAACTAATCAATAGATCAAACAGTCAAAGTACCATGCCAGATTCTGGCGTTGACTATCACAAGCACCGAATCCACTCCAGAAATGTTTGTTCCTAAAACAAGCCAAGAATATTAACCCTTGTCCCTCAATTTTTTCACACAGGCACCTCCAACCCACCTTCCCTCATAACATGCCCCAAACACCTGTCCCTTATCACCTGCCAGTTGACACTTTTTATCTTTTACTTCCACCAGACATTTAATATCCTCCTCAAAAACCAGATTTTGGCTGTCTCCAGACTCGCCTGTATAATCTTGCGGATGTACTTAGCATGATCAGTCTGACAAATTTGAATGGAATTTATCTAGGCCTAAATAATAGACGGATATAAATTTCTCCATCTTTATCTGTTGCCTTGGCCAGCCCGTCTTCTTTCAATTTCAGTGTCGCATTTACAGTAACATTGGATGATACAACACTACCCAAATATTGGAATTCTTGCAGTTGTACTGTGTAGTGATTCCCCTTGTACGGGGTGATTTTACAAACTGTATACATTGTATCTCAGCTACTAAAAATGAAATAATTCATCAAGGAAGCAAACCAGATACCCATGCAGAGAACAAATAAAAACAAACGTTCAAACGAACTCTCAATGCTTTCAAGACAAACGTGTAAGTCTCTAAGTGATAAAGAATACCTATCAATAGAAGACAAACAAATATCAAATCAAATAATATTCGGGGAAACTGGTAAGCGTGTCGACATTCAGCAAGCAAAATAATCGTGTAAACTAACCACCAAGAAGATAAGCATATAGCTGATACAATCAGGCCTCCCACGAAGACTAAAAACCTAAAAACAGTTATATATTTTAAAATTTTATGAACTATATAGTGGTCAAAATGCATTTATCTAACGATTTCTTGTAGGATTTGAATTTATTAAGCGTATAATATCTCAGTAGAATACATGGATATTCTCCTATATTTTTTAGTTATCAATAATGATTTTTAAAATATTTTATTAAACAACAATAAACTACAGACAGTGAAAAGACCTCGAAAGCAAAACCATTACAACATACAGTACCAACTCATTTATAAGGGAATTTCAATTCGTCCCCAACTAGTAAACAATTTCATTGTTTTCTCTGCCGAATCATTACTGTTTCCTGCATTTCTGACTACTGTTGGAGCCTCGGTATTTTTAACGTGCATACTTTTTCTTGCAAAAGCAATTGTCATTTGTTTCCCATGATGATCATGTACTTCAAACTGATTGGCAAGAAATACGGACCAATTCTTTCCCAGGTTACTACGGAAGTAATGTTGAACGGAAGCAACTATGCCTTTCAAAGCTTCAGGCGGGTACATGCTACAATTGTCCTTCGTAATTTCAATAACAAAATATTGTAAACATTGATTGAGATCTGCCGTGTCGAACTCTTCAACTGGTTTGAACCCTTTTAAACACCCATCTAAACGTACTCACCATTCGTTGAGCCATTTAGTAAACATTGACCACACCCATTATACTTGACGGTTCGTGTTTTGTGGAAATTCTATCATTCTTCATATTCTCTCATTCAGTAGGAGATATAGAAACAACTTTATTAGTAGTAGGCCTAGTTAAAAAATCAAAGTTATTCAGAATATCTTCACATTCTTCAAAGCTGAGAGGTATCAATTCTTTCATTGCCATAATTCTTCCATTCCTAAACTATTGTAAAATTATAAATGAAGTATCGCGTGTTTGAATAATAAATAATTTCTTTAGTTAAATATTGTTATCTAACGATTTTTATTCAGACATACATATTCAAATCTCCTCAGCTTCGCTTCGGAGATTCTGACTATATAACCCATTAACCTATATATTTTAAATTCTATCGTAATAACGGCAAATTAATATGTCATACAGAATGCCTATATCCATAATATTTAATCAAAGAAAGAACCAATATATTCGTCGTCAAACAAATCTTGATTATTGTCTAAACTTGCCATTACGTTTACTCTATGCTTGACTTGCTACTAAACTGACCTTTTAAACCGTTCAAAATTTAAAATTCAATTGATTCCCTAATAAAATGCAGTAGAAATTAAAAACGTTAATCAATGAAAATATATCAAAACCTTGTCAGAATATTCAAATTTCCCTCATGCTTCGCATTCGGGAAATTAACATATTCTGACGCGGTAATGATATATTTTCATCAATTAACCTATACTTAAATTTCCGTAGATTATCTGATATTAATACAGTAATCATTATTTTCAGATAATCTACTCTTACAGCATTAATTTAAATATATAGGTTATGACACAGAAGCTACTCGTATTTGAATTTTTCTGCAGATAATCTACAAAATCGTTAGATATCCAATCAAATGAAAATCGATATATTTATGTATAAATATTTCTGCACCTAAGCTGGATATTACACGGAGGGCAAGATACCTATAAACGGGAATTTGAAGGTGCGATTGATGTACTGTAGGCGCTTATCTGGACAGTGTTCCTATATGGAACTGAGCGCTGTACCGTTAAACAGATTGACTAAAATATGAATGGGTTCTTTGAAATGAGGTGCTGGAGGCGGATCCTTAGCGTCTGGTGTAGGGACCATCGAACAGATGCTTCAGTACTGGAGGAGGTGGGCTTCTATAAGACCAAAGTGGTACAGCTAAATATGGCATATTTCAGGCACGTGGATAGGGGCAGTGCAGGAGACCTGGCATTGTTGGTAATAGAGGGATATGTTGAAGGAACAAGATGCAGAGGTGCGCCCAGGAAGTGATGGTTGGATAACATCAAGGAATGGTGCAGAAAGACCTATCCAGAGTCCAATAAATTGGCGCAAAACAGGAAGACTTGGAAGAAATTGTTGCGGGTGTGGGCTGTGTCTGTCGCCAAGCCTCATCCGAGTACGGCACAGCAGTTAGTAAGTAATGACCTCTGTATTTCTGTATCTAGAAAACTTAAATATGCGCATGCTTGGACAGCCGCTCTCGTCTTTTATGATACAGCCTATAGATGTACTTAATTCCGCGTGCCCCTAACTGAAAGTAGGTGAATTAAACGTACCGCAGCGCGAGGTCAGCGCTCTATTGTCTTGAGCGCTTAGGCACGTCATAGATGACTAATCCACAGTATGTATATAGTGATACACCCGCGAAGCTTCAGCTGTTTTGGTTCCACATTTCGCTTTATTTCTGCAGGAGAGTCTGTGAGAATCTTCACAATATGACAAAAGTATTTTCTTCTTCTGTAATGGCAAACGCTCAAAATCGAAAATACGTCATTCAAAGCATTAATGAAGAGACGTAAAAGCAGAAAAACTATCCCGGTATGCATTTTATGACCACCTCAAATGATATTTTACATTGCCGCGGAATTCCGACGTTGTATTGAATTTATTAATAAATCCTCTTCTTACGGATCATGAACCCTTTTAGGACTACTGTCTTCATAGTTAGCGTACTATTCCTGCCAAGTTTCATCTTCCGAGGCCCAAAATTCTATAGGCGAAGATATGGAACATACAGACAGACAGGAAATTGTTTGTTATTAATGTACTGTAGATAAAATCTTTGACCATTTTACAAAAATGAAAGTAATCAACTCACCACCAACAGGAAATAAAACATCATAATGCGCACAGAGAATGTACTCGCATCAATCAACTTCGCGGGTTCCATTTGTGAAGTTTATGAACAACCCTTTCTACATATATCGAAGGCGGGTGCGTTGCTCAGCTATATATATACTTTTGTGCATCTGTTTGCTCGGCATCGCTGCGCGAAATTCAGCAACCAACTTCCTTGTTAAATGACAAACAAATAGACCTTTTTTAGAGATCCAAGGACGCACCTAAAAACAACTGCTTGTACTGTATTTGAATACGTCTGTATTTCTTTCTTTCTCTCTATGTCCAACTCTCCGTCTCTCTCTTTATCACTCTATTTCTCTCTCTCCCGCTCTCATTCTCTCACTTCCGCTCTTTCTTTCTTAGTTTCCCACTCTCTCTTTTTTATTTTTTTATTTTCCACTCTCTTCCTTTTCTCTCTCTCTCTCACACACACACACTTCCGATCTCTCTTTCTTTCTTTCCCATTATCTTTCTTTCTTTCATTCCCAGTCTCTCTCTCTCTCTCTCTCTCTCTCTGACACTCTCATTCTCTCACTTCCGCACTCTCTCTCTATGTTTCTTCCCCTCTCTCTCTTTCTCTCCCATCTTTTTCATGTTTATCGAGATTCAAAATTTTGAGAATAGTCAAATTTCAAAATATCATTTTGAAATTATCTGTTTTTACAACAACAACAAAAAGCATCTAACCCACCCATCCCGTAACCATCTTTTTGGCTCTTGCTCTCCCCCAACCCAACAGTATATCGGCACTATTTTCTCTCTCCAAACATGCTACTAATGGAAATATTCCACCCAAGCAGGGGATGATCTGGAGTTATAGGAAAGCACTTTCTACTGATTTGTGACATGTGTCCGACGAACGCGTTGAAAGTCTTTGATGTCCTTTACATAACAATTATTGCTCTCTCTTTAGATATGTGTAGCAGGCATGATTCTATTACTGTATGAGGTATAGAAGCCATTGCCGATGTTACACGCTCACGAATTGGGTCAATGTTTACGCCAAATGGGTAGTCAGATAAGTTTTCTCTTGTGCGAACATCTCCTATAATAATCAGCAGGGAGTGCCATCTGCAGTATATCTAAGAATGCAATGTGTGTGCATCGCAGTGGCGCCACGCATCACGTCTCTGACGTCAAAGGCTGGGGATTCCCTACTAATTCCATTCCATTCGAGTGAGCAGAGAAAATAAGAAAATAGAAAGTTGAGTCAATTACTCTATGGTTGAGTCAACATACCTCACAATTGCTGCTAATGAGATCAATACAGGCTTAAAATTTGCTAGCAACAAGAATGCAAATTTCAACGAGTAAATTGAAACCTGTGAAAACGACAAACTAACGTAAATGAATCTCTATAACAAATATATCAATAATGAAGAAATACTATCACAATGAATCAATAATATCGAATTCTTACATAATCATATGCATCAAAGAGGTCAATGAAAGGAAAGAAATATAAAAAGAACAAATCAATCGATTCCTAATGCAAAACGGATAAATCAAATATATCAAACATATAAAAACTAATAAAGCGAAATTAATACGTTATATCGATTAAATCGTATAACCGAAATAGTAAAAACACATAAGAGAATTTAAAAATCCAATTATAAAACGAATAATTGAATATGCATCTGATAAATAGAAACTAATAATTCGAATGTCAGTCAGACTAGTTAGTAGTTCCTTCTCCTTGCGGAGGTTGGAGATCATGGATTTTCACTTCATTCGGTCTTGCGCTTGTCTCATCACCTTCTCCAACGTCCATCTTGTCCATTCCTTGATGTCGTCTATCCACTTTCTTCCTCTACCTCTCATACCTTTGATTCTTCCGATTATCACGTAATTTTCTATGGACTAATGTCACAGAATGTGATCACAAAATTGCAACTTCCTTGTTAATCATTTCGTTTAGATGCTCTTTTTTCGAACGCCATCTGTATGACCCTCTCACTTCTGACCTTTTGGAACCACCTCACCTTCACCATCTTTCGCAATGTCCACATTTCGGTCGCTTCTATTCTTATCTCCATATCCTTCGTTATTGTCCAAGCCCCACACCCGTACATTCAAACTGGCCACACGTGTGGTTTTAAAAGTTTTAGCCTCGTCTACATTTGTACTTTTGATGAGCACGCGATGCATTTAAAAAATTCCACGGCCATTCCAATTATTTTCCTAATCTCTATTTTCCATCGTCAGGTACTGTCATGCCTAAATATATGTAACTTTGGACAACTATCTTCAGTACTTACTACCATGACTTTCGTTTTTATTCTGTTCACTTTTAATCCCATCTTTTTACCATCCTTTTTAACTATTGTGTATACATCATTCTTTGCAGTTCTTCTTCACTGTATGAAAATAAAAAAATCGAATAGTTTGTATCAGTTGTGATTACTCTACGTATAAGTTAGTATATAGTCTAATGCTTCCGCTCATCACACCATACAGTAGTAATGGACACTGATGACGCAATTTATAAATTCTTTTGTACAAAATTTAAGCTATTATTGAACGTAGAGTTATTATATATTACTTTATTTATAGGCAAATATAAAGGTCTGTCCTAGACTGCTTTTATGACGTTCATAATCACATAAATAACTTCCTGAGAGAAAGAATGTGATGAGAATCGGAAGTAATGAATATCTATAACGGCACACAATCTACACGGTATGAGGCCACGCTTCACCGGTGAAGATACCATATGGATGAGTTTAGGAAGAATAGAATCTATTGTGTATCTGGCTAAGAATAGTCTACAATACTTCAGTCGAACTAATTTGGGTGTGTAAGGACAATGGGTCTAATTTAGGAACAACTTCTTTTTATTTATGGCATCACGCGGCGTATAGCCAATAATTCCATTTGGGGGTCCACCTTGGCAGTAAAACAAATAACTATGATATTTATAATGTCAGAAAGCTAGAAAGAATTCCGAAATATTGATAAACATATTTGCTTTCAAATTATTAACACATACGAAAAGTAGCACTTGATTAACCCTATCATACCCGGGGGGGGGGGGGGGCGCATCGGCCCGCGCT